>LPNX010065694.1:106728-157508 GCA_001517045.1 Pseudotsuga menziesii | reverse complement strand
ATGCAGGGGGATGGAGCTGAACAAGTCTAGGGACAAGGGATGGTCGTGACACAAAAGGGATCCTCAACCTGTCCATCATCGATTGAGGCACGTGACATTCCATACAAGAGCCGGTCAGAGTAGCTATAACAGAATGTGCTATGATCGAGGGATCTTCAGTGTAGCTGATCGAATATTATGGCGATCTGAGAAGATCGCCACTTCTGGGCCAGTCAACAGTCTTCTCGCACTTTCTATAATTGTATCATGCCACGTCTTGTAACAACCGGTGTTATTCAGGACGCTTGAAGATCAGAGATCTTCATGGCTGCCCTTTGTAATAGGATTGGATGTTATCGCTTGTATGTATAAATGCAGAAGGATATCTCGACCCAAGGGGGTTGGAAAATAGTTAATTCATTTGGGTATTAACAGCGGGAGAAATCTGTAATAATCCTTCCTTTTTAATACAAAGAGTTACTGCTGGTTTAAGGGAGCTGTACATTGTTCATCCAGCGTCTCTGTGTGAAGGCTGGGCCCGCCTTCCGCAGAGATTGCTGAGTTAAGGTAGGATCTTTTAATTTGTGGTTGTGTGATGTTTCGTTAATCATATTTTCTATGTGCGCAGCAGTAGTGTGTGTGATTTACAGCATTGTGTTTTCCTAAGATCAATAACTATAACAGTCGACTGAGTAGATAATATTTATGCAATTTATTCAATAGATGTACGCAACTCTGTTCATCTCATGGTTTCAGGTTGACATCCCACGAACCCTGTGTAATTTTTGGATTGTTATAATTGTTGATCTTTATTTCTACAATTCAATTCTTAGAATAGACGAGCTTGATCTGTCGCAATTGAATTTCTAGATTACAATTAATTTATGGTTACAGATTCCGAGTGTGATTAGATCAATAGGCAATTCCTTTAATTTGGGCTGTGAATAGGATTTCCTTTCTGTCAGTAATTGTTGATTTCATGTTTGGTTGATGCATAGAAGGACAAGGTTGGAATTGTAGAGTTAGAATATTGGTGGGATCACACAAAGTTTGAGGGATGAACATAGTTGTTAAGAACAATATTCACTACAATGATTTGGTGTTTAGCATATATTGTGCACTTACCCTTTGAAACAAAAGACTTCCTCGGGTTGACAATGAATTTTGTAAGCTCTGTGTGTTGATAATAACTTATCTGCATTTAGGGTGCTCGACAATATGTATGCAAATGTAGGACCACGGTGGCCTGATGGTTTCCCTCATCATAGATGAAGGGGAAGAGGAGATGACATTATGGGTGTGGATGTGGAGCAGATGCTCCAAAGCATCCACACAAACTCTGTGCGGCTGACACATAGGGTACCCATGGCGCAAGTCGAGGACTTGCCTAAGGCCATGCAGCGCCAGGTGGTGGGTGTACCACAAGCATGGGTGCGATTGCTTCGACGACTAACTAGAGCCGTGGTGACTTCCATGATCAGAACCCCCCTCCTCCTCTCCAGGCTTAGATACTTGGGAGTGACACATTTTGTACTACCGTGTATTATATTTTGGTGGCTCAGAAGCCCCATTTTTGTATTATGACACTTATGTATTGTCACATTTTGGATGTTTAATGAAAAACTTTTATGATGATAGATTTTATTTATTTACATGTGTAAAAATATATGTTTGTGATGATCTTATGGTGTGTGAAACAAATGCCAATCTAACACATAGTTAGCATATGATTCAGCAACTTGATTATAAATTCTTGGAACATGTATGTATGTTATGTTGTCAAATTGTTGTTCTAACAATCTCACATGTAAGAATCTTCGTAATAATGTTGGATCCCTAACATGATATAAGCCATTTAGCTGTGACATTATTAACTGCAAACCAATATGTACCTCAAGAGAGAGAACACCATGCAAAATGGCATCTCGTAGAAGCTCGATAACGACACTATATTCAGCAACATTGTTTGAAGAGGGCCATAAACATACACCTCCTGAAGACAATACCTGACCCGTAGGAGTATAAATCACCCAAGCAGCAGAGGATGAGTGTTGAGTGTGATGGCTAGCACCATCAGTGAATCCTATATAGATGGAATACTCCATTGACATCTGCCATAAGAAATGAAAGCTAATCAACAAACCCAATCACCATAAGAAAAACCTAACTATGCAAAATATTGTACAATAATATACAATAATCAGCCTTGGCTAAGGATCATGCATAGTACTTTTTAAGATACAGCCCATTTCTAGGCTCCACCAAGGTTGTCTCCTCGTAATCTACTAGCTCATAGGCGCCCTTCTCTAACACACATTTGACAATGTAAGGACCATGCCGCATGGGGTTAAAATTTTCTGCCCCCAAGGGTTCTTTAGCTTGATCCCACAAAAGGACCAAATCTCCTTCACTAAACTTCCTTGGATAGACAGACTTATCATATTGGACCTCACCACGACGCTTATTTACTTCTAGATCCACTAAGGCATCTCACCGCTGCTCATCAAGCTGCTCTAAGTGGACCAAACGTTCCTCCAATGGGGAAGTGTCTGGTAAAATCTCTATGGCTAGCTTCAATGAAGGGATTTCACATTCAACCAGCAAGACAAAATCCACTCCATGTACAAGTTGATATGGAGAAAAAATGGTGGCAGTCTTAACCATGGTTCTATAAGCCCACAAAGCAGGATATAACATGATATGCCAGTTGGTCTTGCTTTGTACGATGGTTCGTTGGAGAATGGACTTAAATGATTTGTTCACTGCTTCAACCTGTCCATTCACTTGAGGGTAATAAGAAGAGGAATGCTCCTGGTTATACCCTAACTTCGAGGCCAACTCTTCCATCACCCGATTCTAAAAGTGCCTACCATGGTCAGTGACAAGATCCTTTGGAATACCGAACCAAGTAATAATCTGGTTGAATACAAAATGCACGGCTGTCTCACCGTCGGATTTAACTGTGGGCATAGCCTCAGACCATTTCATGAAATAGTCAAAAGCCACTATAATATGATGATGCCCCCCAGCTGAAGCTGGGTTTCAATCCATGAAATCAATCCCCCACTTAGTGAAGGGACAGGTGGTGATAATCGGATGTAACGGGGCAGGATGTGAGAGCATATTGCATGCAAACACCTAGAAAGGGTGGCACTTCTTGACCGCATTGACACAATCTTTAAATATCGACGGCCAGAAATAACCCACTCTTAAGTTTTTTTGGGCTGTAGAAAGCCCAAATAAATGACCACCACACACCCCTCCATGGTAATCATTCAGCACAAGCTCAGCCTCCTCATGAGCTAAACAATGACGTAAAATGGAATCTACCCCATGGCGGTACAATGTGTTATCTACTATAAGGTAGTTCTTGTATACGTGATGTAACCGTCGTCGTTCATCTTGTGAAAGGTGAGTAGGGACCTTCAATGTTTGTAAATATATGATGATATCCCCATACCATGGATCCAAAGTTGAGATCAAGAAAATGTGGTCATCGACAAATGTATCTTCACAAACTTCCTCCTCCTCCTCGCTTGGGAAATCAGATATAAGCTCCGCAAAAATCAATAATTTTTTCGATTTCGTCGAAACAAACTCGAGATCGAATTCTTGCAAGATGACAATCCACTTATTATACTTTCCCTCGATCATCCTTTTAGTGAGGATGAACTGAAATGGATTGACATGGGCTACCACCAAGGTCTGGTGAAGTAGAATATAGTGTCTCAACCTTTGAACCGCATGAACGGTAGCTAAGGCAAGTTTCTCCACATGGGAATAATGGATCTCCGCATCTACAAGGTTTTGGCTCAAATAATATATGACATGATCATGGAGCTCCTCATCCTCTTGAACCAAAACCATACCAATCATCTCCATGGATGCGGCCACATAAAGAAAAAAGTCATGGCTATAGTCGGGTGGAATAATCACGGGGGCCGATGCTAAGGCTCATTTAAGTGCATCAAAGGACTCATGGGCTTGCTCATCCCAGCAAAAGGTAGTGTCCTTCTTCAAAATATACGTAAATTCTCTAGTCAAATTGGAAAAATTAACCAAGAATCTCTGTAAGAAATTTTCCATGCCTTGCAAACATTGAAGATGTCTACTGTTTCTCGGGGGAGACAATTGAAGTATTTCCTCAAACTTTAAGGGATCGACTCTTATACCCTCCCTAGAGACAATGAACCCTAATAAGCAACCAGACTTCATGCAAAAGATGCATTTATGAGGATTTAACCTAACCAAATAAAGGCAACATCATTCGAACACTAATCTCAAATGGTAGAAATGACGCATCCTCTGATGAGAATGAGCATCAAGGTCATCCAAAAAGACTTCAATAATCGATTTGAGATCATGAAAAATCAAGGTCATAGCCCGCTGAAATGTGGCTCTGACATTTTTAAGGCTGAAAGTCATCTTTCGATATGCAAAGGTACCCCAAGGACAAATAAATGCAGTTTTATGTTGGTCCTCGGGTTTGATATGGATCTGATTGTATCTGGAAAATCTATCCATAAAGGAAAATACCTCGCTTCCCGCACACTCATCCAAAATTTGATCAATAAATGGTGTGGGAAAATTATCCTTAGGACAGGCACGATTCAAGTCATAGAAATCCATGCATATACAGATCGCTCCCTGCTCCTTATCAACTGAAAAGGGTTTGAAACCCACTTCATCAAGGGAACAGGATAGATAAAACTGGCATTTAACAGCTTTTCTATCTCAGCCTTAATTGTGGGTGCTTTTATAGGATTCACTGCACGCAAGCATTGTCGAACAGGCTTAGAATTGGGACAAGTTTTAATTTCATGTTCAACAATGCGAGGGTCGATACCTGGCATTTCCTTGTATGACCAAGCAAAGGCATCACGGAACTCTTTGAATAGCTCGGTATACTCTTGAATCTTAACATGAGAACATTCTGCCCCAATATAGACATTCTCAATCTTGCCAATATCGGGAGAGATATTGATAGGGATGGTAGGAGATATATTCACCATGTTTCCATCAGCCATCGGATCAAGAGAGCTCAATGGAACCATGGGACTACCAATTCTCTCATTAAGAATCTCCCTAAAGTATTCACACTCCAAACGGTCAAGCTCAGGAAGAAAATAAGATCTATGATGTAACTCTTCCCAAGGTGACTCAACTCCAAACATGGCCTCAATAATAGCTTCATATGATGGAAAAACACTATCAAGGCAATCATGTGTGTGAGAAGACTCAACGGCCCATGCAGGTAGCACATATGGGTCCTCCTCCTCCATCCGTGAAGAGGAAGGACTAGGCTCTACAACACATTCAATATTTGCTTGATATGCTATCATTGTTGCAGGAAACGTCATGTCTGTTTCAATAGGATTACTCGAAGGACTCAGTGTAGGAAGGATCCAAGGATCTTCCATATGGGAAGTGCGAAAAGACACCAATATCAATGAAGATGAAGCCCCACCAGAACTAGACCCAATCATAAGAATGGGTGCAGGACAACTAAAGCTTCCCATAAGGGATGGATACATGCCAACACCCACACTCCTAGTTGTTGGCTGAGAATGATCGATAATCGAGATAGAAGCTCCCGATGATGTAGTAACACTTGAATTTTTGAATTATGTCTAATCAATCGTAACAATCTTCCCATTAAATGGAAAGCATACAACTCAAAATAGAGAAGAAGCTATGGCTTGCATACTATATATCCAATTCCTACCCAGTAACAGATTGTAGTCAAGGGGCACATCAACCACCTCGACCTCAATCGCGACGGTAAGAGAAGGAAGAATTTTGTGCGGCTGAAACGATCTACCATCAAAATCAATCAACATGGTATCGAATTTATATAGCTCGGGTGAACCCAAACCCCTCCAACACGACAAAGACATCACATAAGCAGCAGCTCCTTCGTCAATCACAGTGCGCTTGACGGTCATGTTAAGACATTCTACATGAATCAAGAGAGACACAGAGTAAGGCAAGCGAGCCTGTAGTCTCACGGTTTCAAATTTGATGACAGAGGAAGAGTTATAATTGTTAACACCAAGAGCATAAAGCAAAGCCTTCCTTTGCGAAGGAAAACTCTGAAGTAATTCAAGTGCAAACATCGCACAAGAAGTGTGGCCCAAATCTTCGACAACTGAATAGTTCTAGGTGGCTCGGCATTAGAATTGTGTCCCAAACACTTTAGGAATCCCTTAGGAATGCAAGGTACAACTTCAGGTTTATCCACATGGTTTTCAATAGCAAAGGACTCCCAGGTGGAGCAGGTTCCTTTCCAAGGTTGGGTTGTAATGAACCATAGTCCTTTGCACAAGTCACAACCATAGTACCATGCACCATGTTGATGCAACCATGACCATTACTAGCTTCCGATGGATCTTGATCTCCACCAGACTGATCATGGGTCCTTGAGTTCATGTTTTTATTATGGGGTAAAGGGTTGGTAAGCATAGTTGGGCCCCGTGCTATGAATCGCGAGGTGTCTTCCATACAAGGGAACAAGTGAGTGAGATGATCATCCTTACACAACTTGCAAGGAAACTTAACCTTATGTTTAGACTGCTTGGCCCCCCCAGCATTGTGAGCATTATTTTCATTAGAATTGGAATTTTCATTCCTATTCTCACCCTTAAGATTGTTTTTACCCTTTTTCTTATTCCTTCCGGGTTGCTGGTTACCCTTCTGGTCCGACGATTGCACCAAAAGTACATTCGCTAGTTGGGTGGGTTGAGACGAATCCATGGCTTGTCTCGAGGTAGATTGGTTGATAGACAATTGACTCACCTATTGCACAACCGAATTTATAGGTTTGGTACTTATATAACCAACAATGACATCGGCATGTGGTCCAGGTTTGACCTTAGGGTCGAAACTAGAACGTGGATCATTAGGAATGATCTCATATAATAATCCAGATTGAGCATAAATCAAATCCAATTCCTGTGCCCTAAAAATGGGTTTTTCCTCGTTTTAAACTCTGAACATAGAAACATCTTTCCCTATATAAGGCAATAACAATTTAAGGAACCACTCAAGGAGAAACTCTAGTGGTATGAAGGATTTAATAAATCTCTTTCGTCTACACTGTTATCACTTAGAATATACCCAGGTTGTGAAAGGTAAATCCCAAGGTAACAGCAAAAACCACTTTAGAATGTATTTCTAACCTAATAAAGTCAAAGAGGGATCTCTCACTATTTACAAATTTTTTATACTCAATATATTCAATCAAAGACAATCAGAAGGTCATATTTCTGATGGGACAAATAGGACAAGTTTGTTTTAAAAGACTTGGTAGGATAGTCATGGAGGAGAACATTGGGCAATGGAGTCAATAATTAGATCTAAAATAGGTTGCAAGAGGTAGGGTTTTGAAAGTTTATGAACATAGGAAAGGTAGGAACCATTTCCTTAGTCTTGAGGTATTAGCAGGTTGATTAGTAGACAAAGGGAGACATTCCATCAAACAGATCACCTCTAGGGTGAATTCTGCAAGACTTTAGAAGAAAATATTTTGAAAATGCTTGAACAATGGACCTAGAGCATGCAGGATGAATTCTAGCCCATAAAATATAATGCTCAAGGATGAAATCAAATACAAAATGGAGTGGGAAACAGGATAAACAATCACATAAAGAAATTACTTACTGAAGAAAAAGATGGCACAAGAATCTCTCGCATGAAAATGATTTTATATTCCTGCTCTGCAAATTTCATTCATTTACTGAAAACGTGAAGCCATTACAATGTAGATCCTCTTTTCTCTTGAAAATCCTTCCTTTAACTATCAATTACATTTTAATTTATATAAGAATAATCTTTACCTAACTTTGAATTCAAAACCTAACTAAACTCTAAAAATAGAAACAGTTACAACAACGTTTCTCATGCATATCTCTAATGGTGACATCTATGTAAAATATGGGAGAGGTTTTTATAATTGGAAATGTTCCCAACAAAACCCATGTCTTAATTTCTCCAAAATCATCTCAATCTCCTCGAAATATTCCTTTGAAGCTGATGACTCAAATAATAAAATTGTAGATTTCTGGAAAAATGAATTGTGAAGATATTTTAAATTCTCCCAACCTGTGATTACTGTGTAAAAAATGGAGGTTTTTTATTATAGTCTTTTTAGGAATAAAAACCTCTTTCATTTTTGTCAAATTAAATTCCATTTGTCCAAAACAATTCTTTGAATTTGATGGCTGAAATAGTCCTTTGGAAAACATGAACAATGGCCTGTACAACTCACTTTGTTGCTGCTAAACCATAGCACCTATGTAAAAACTAAAATAGGTTATTGTGGAAAGATATGTTTTGAAGAAAAGCCTCTCCCAGTTCCTCAAAATTCATCTTCATTTGATGTAAACAGTTATTTTAATTTGATGACTAGAACAGTCATTTTGACATTTGAACATTTTCCCTCTGAAAATGACTTTGCTGATCCCAATCTGTAGCACCTGGGTAAACATTGAGAGAGGTTATTGTATATCAAAATTTTATTATGAAAATTTTCTTTCAGTTTTTGAAAATTATTCTTTGTTTGCTAGAAACAGGTCGTTGAATAAAATGACTAAAACAGTCATTTTCAGAAAAAATATGCTATGTAAATATGGCATACTGTCTCCTTCCTTTTGCGGGCAGCACACAAATGAAATAATTTTTCAAAACCAAGTCACCTTTACCTTTACATAATGGTCTATTCCAGAGCCTTCACTGATTTGTTTCTCTTAAACCATTTTTCTTCGCGGAATTCACCAAAAGTTACCACGTGGAAAGTGGTTTAAATTCCGCTACCACCTTTCCAATTTAACCACCTCACAAATTTACTCTCCAGAAACACTAATACCTGTTGATGAGTTTTCACTTTTTACATTATCCATTGGATTAATAAGAGGCCACTTTTTGACTTTGGAAAAAATATCCAAAACTATATAAGTTTGAATATAAATAAAATAATAGGTTTATAAAACCCATTTTATAAATTTCATTCAAAAGTTAATAAAACTTTTTGCCCGACTTGTGAAAAGTTTATTTCTCTTTTTACCTAAAATTCCTTTAACTTCTCTTCTTTGCCAACTTGGAAATAGCTTAATGAAAAACTTTGGAAACCAACTCAATCACCCATGAAAACTTTAAATTTTGAAGGCAATAATACCAATTCCGACAAAAATAAATTTAGTGCTAACCACTGGCTCCTACTAGGGATGCTATCCTCCCTGCGAGGTAGCAAAGAAACCCGTAGACCAACTTCCAAATCAATTGGGATTCTCTTAATTTTTCTCTGAAATTCTCAACCTGTTTTGAACTAAACCATCAACTGAAACCATTTTGCAAACAAATCCCACTCTGTCAACCTGTAACTTGTAACTGGATTGCACTTGAAACTAAAACCAAACTGAAAACTGTTGAAATAAATGCTCACCATGTCGATCTTATTCATTCCTACCTATCATACTTAACTAAGCGCAAATTCCCAATCAAGGAAAATTTGACTTCCAATGAATCCAATCAAGCAATTTATCCAATAACTCCATTTCTTCTTCACGCTTGATTGAAATTAGAAGATAAGAACAAAATAGCAATAGGTTATGATGAAAACTTTGTCCTTTGCTGTAAACATATAACCAACTACTCCATCTAAAAAATTTATCCATGTACTCTGCTACTGGATGATAAAAAACATGACAAATTTCAAAATACTCAATCACTTGTTTGTCATGACAAGGCTGTCCAAAAAGTAACTCTTCTTGCATACTCTGAAACCGATCTTTAAAAGAGTTTTGAAAAGAATTCTCATGATTGTTTTTCAATGATATATCAGCAACTTCATTTAATATTTCTACATTTACAACTCCATTCTTCTCAAGCACTTCAAGAGGAATATCATTTTGTTCTTCAACAATATTAAGCAAAAAGATGTCTTCTTGACAAAACGTTTCTGAATTGGAAATATTTAAACAAACATCCCATTTAGAGTTCTCATCTCCTTCTTTATGATCCTTTGGTTTATTGTACACTATTGGTTCTTTCACATACTCAGACTGACCGCATGATTTCTCTTTCTTTTCATTATATATAAGTAAACTAAAATTTTCTTTAAAACCATCACTAACATAATTTTTAACAAGTTGACCGCAATCATCAGAAAAAACGTCAAGAGTATAACCCTCTTCTTTCACATCACTATGCTGATCATCTTCATGCTCATATCTTTTTTCCAATTCTAATCCAAGGGCTGATTTCTCTTTAATTGCATTTTCAGAAAATAAATATGTGGAGGGACTGTAAGACTAAAAATTTGTAGAATTAGAATTTTTTATGTAATCACCCACAGAAGCATTAGAATTTAGAGGAAATTGCTGCTGCAAAAATGAATTTTCTGATTGGGAATAAGCAGCCTCATCTTGAAACAAAACTTTAGAAGTTGAATAATATGAAGAAGGGTTTGATTGACCATCCCAACTTCCTTCTTGGTCACACAAAGATTGACAAGATTGCTGCAATTATCATCTACTTCAAGAAAAGAAATGTACCTGGTTGAATCAAAGTTTTGGCTCATGCCTTTTTCAGTAGAGGAAGAAATTATTAACTGCTGATATTTTTCTTGAATGCGAAGGCAGATAATTTGTATTTCTTTTTTTTGAAATGGGTTCTCATATAAAATTTCTAAAAGCTCTTCATCCATTAACTCATCATCACTATACAATTTTTCCAAATCTTCAATGAAACCTTTAGCATGCGTACAACAATCTTTAACCAGCAACAAGGAGGGATATTGGTTTTTGTAATGTTCATGAAATACTGTATGAAAATCAGTAAGGGAAAACAAAATTTCTGATGGTAACCCTTCATACCATGACCTTTCATCTCCTTCTAAAGTAGCCATGAACATTTTCATTAAATAATCCTCATGCAATTTAACTCCCAGCTTATGTATATGTATATGAAATCTAACCAAATGAAGGGCAACATCATCATTCTTTTGATCTTTAAACTTTGGAAGACCTGTTTGCAAATCTACTTTAGGTATTCGATTTGTAAAACTAGGAATGTGAGCACAATTCATAGGAGCATACCTTGCAGACAAAGAACTCATCTCAACAAATGAATATACTGAATTGACTCTTCAAAGTTTACAATATTTTGATAGTGGAGTTGCCATAGAAATTTTGAAAACTGGATTCTTCGAAGATGGAGTCGCCAGGTGAAAGATGCACAACCTTGCTGATATCTGACTATTCTTCACCATCAACAGTCAAATCTGAAAGTATGTCATTTATACCCAGGGAAGATTTGAACCTTCGTTCCCCAGCAATGGCGCCAATTTGTTATCACTCAGAATGTACCCAAGTTGTGAAAGGTAAATCCCAAGGTAACAACAAAAACCACTTTAGAATGTATTTCTGACCTAATACAGTCAAAGAGGGATCTCTCACTATTTACAAATTTTTTATACTCAATATATTCAATCAAAGACAATCAGAAGGTCAGATTTCTGATGGGACAAATAGGACAAGTTTGTTTTAAAAGACTTGGTAGGATAGTCATGGAGGAGACCATTGGGCAATGGAGTCAATAATCAGATCTGAAATAGGTTGCAAGAGGTAGGTTTTTGAA
The DNA here is from genome assembly GCA_001517045.1 of Pseudotsuga menziesii. NCBI lineage: Eukaryota > Viridiplantae > Streptophyta > Pinopsida > Pinales > Pinaceae > Pseudotsuga > Pseudotsuga menziesii. The sequence goes on along the minus strand of LPNX010065694.1, from coordinate 145,895 downwards.
ATTTTATGAACAGAGGAAAGGTAGGCACCATTTCCTCAGTATTGAGGTATTAGTAGGTTAATTAGTAGACAAAGGGAGACATTCCATCAAACAAAGCACCTCTAGGGTGAATTCTGCAAGACTTTAGAAGAAAATATTTTGAAAATTCTTGAACAATGGACCTAGAGCATGCAGGATGAATTCTAGCCCATAAAAACTAATGCTCAAGCATGAAATCAAATACAAAGTGGAGTGGGAAATAGGATAAACAATCACATAAAGAAATTACTTACTGAAGAAAAAGATGGCACAAGAATCTCTGACATGAAAATGATTTTATATTCCTCCTCTGCAACTTTCATTCATTTACTGAAAACATGAAGCCATTACAATGTAGAGCCTCTCTGCTCTTGAAAATCCTTCCTTTAACTATCAATTACATTTTAATTTATATACGAATAATCTTTACCTAACTTTGAATTCAAAACCTAACTAAACTCTAAAAATAGAAACAGTTACAACAACGTTTCTCATGCATATATCTAATGGTGATATATGTGTGAAATATGGGAGAGGTTTTTATAATTGGACATGTTCCCAACACAACCCATGTCTTAATTTCTCCAAAATCATCTCAATATCCTCGAAATATTCCTTTGAAGCTGATGACTCAAATAATAAAATTGTAGATTTCTGGAAAAATGATTGGTGAAGATATTTTAAATTATCCCAACCTGTGATTACTGTGTAAAAAATTAAGGATGTTTTTTATTATAGTCCTGTTAGGAATAAAAATCTCTCAGTTTTTTCAAATTAAATTCCATTTGTCCAAAACAATTCTTTGAATTTGATGGCTGAAATAGTCCTTTGGAAAACATGAAAAATGGCCTGTACAACTGACTTTGTTTCTTCTAAACCATAGCACCTGTGTAAAAAATAAAAGAGGTTATTGTGGAAAGATATGTTGTAAAGAGATTTGTCTCCCAGTTTCACAAAATTCATCTTCATTTGATGTAAACAATTATTTTAATTTGATGACTAGAACAGTCATTTTGACATCTGAACATTTTCCCTCTGAAAATGACTTTGCTGCTCGCAATATGTAGCACCTGGGTAAAAACTAAGAGATTTTATTGTATATAACAATGTTATTATGAAAAACCTCTTTCAGTTTTTGAAAATTATTTTTTTTTTGCTGGAAACAAGTCGTTGAATAAAATGACTAAAACAGTCATTTTCAGAAAAAATATGCTATGTAAATATGGCAGACTGTCTCCTTCCTTTCGCGTGCAGCACACAAATGAAATAATTTTGCAAAACCAAGTCACCTTTACCTTTACATAATGGTCTATTCCGAAGCCTTCACTGACTTGTTTTTCTTAAACCATTTTTCTTCACGGAATTCACCAAAAGTTACCACGTGGAAAGTGGTTTAAATTCCGCTACGACCTTTCCAATTTAACCACCTCACAACTTTACTCTCCGGAAACACTAATACCTGTTGATGAGTTTTCAATTTTTACATTAGCCATTGGATTAATAAGATGCCGTTTTTTTACTTTGGAAAAAATATTCAAAACTATATAAGTTTGAATATAAATAAAATAATAGGTTTATAAAACCCATTTTATAAATATCATTCAAAAGTTAATAAAACTTTTTGCCCCACTTGTGAAAAGTTTATTTCTCTTTTTACCTAAAATTCCTTTAACTTCTCTTCTTTTCCAAATTGGAAATAGCTTAATGAAAAAGCTTTGGAAACCAACTCAATCACCCATGAAAACTTTAAATTTTGAAGGCAATAATACCAATTCCGACAAAAATAAATTTAGTGCTAACATACGCCACTCTTGGATATGATCCAAGATATGTGTGGCTTTGTCTTGACGAAATGTTGACAAGAGTTTTGTACCAACGTCGTAACACATTGGTAGTTGGAAGTGATTGAGAAAAGTCATATCTAGGTCATCGAACAAAATGAATGCCCTCGTAGGTAACTCTATGTACCATTTCGCTGCAGGCCCGGTGAGGGTGCATTGAAATATCCTTAAACGGATCGAATCATTATGTAAGGAATTAGAAGAGCACCAAAGGTGAAATGTAGTAACATGTTCACTAGGATCTTCTCTTGGTTTTCCCTCAAATTTGGGAATGTCCGAGGGAAGCTTGGTAGGGACAACCAGCCAAGCCGGGTCATGAGATACCAGATCGTTCGTTAGTGTCGACAAGTCAGGTAAATTTAATGTTGTGAGGAAAGGGAGCCTAGGTTGAGCGGGTCAATGCCACACTCCCTGATATTTTTGGTTCACATAAGAATGGATATCGTAACCACCATAGCCATGGCCATAGTATCCTCCTCCTGTTTGACCCGTGTAGGGTGGCGTGGAATCACCATAATGTGGTGTACCTTGACTATTTGGATCTACAAAGCCATAATTCAGGGAGTAAGCTGGTTGTTGATACCCGTACCCATAAGGTGAATAACTCTGTGCATATTGCGGTCCATAATATTGTCCATGATAAGCTCCATAAGATGTCCCATGAGAAACTCCATAAGTAGGAATATGAGGAACTCCCTGCGATAGAGCATAGGACGTTCCAGAAGTAGGAATATGACATCCTGAGACAACAAGGGGTACTTGAATCTGAGACACAACTACGTGAGTAGCAACAGTACAAACATGACTAGTAGAAACATTTTGGCTCGAAGGACCACGTTAATGAGGGGGATGAATAGCATTCGAAGAACTAGGAATAGAGGACGAAGGGACATGTGAAGTGATGTAAGTGGTATTTCCTACAGTCACTCATCTTGGTTCTGGTATCCAAATAGGAATACTAACACTAGGTCTAGGATGAACATGTGATGTAGCCTCCACCACTGGGATGGAGGATGCAATGTGACTCGTGCTCCCAAATCTCTCCACATGGAAAGGAATAGGAGTGCCCCCAAGCATAGTGTTAGGTTCAAACTTCGACTCGGCATGGTCTGTCGGATCATGTGCAGGTATACCGGACATGCCATAACTAACATAACTAGTGCTCCCAGGTTCATGATGAGTCTCATCACCCAGCATCCAATACTGGTGACCTGTGAATGAGGGATCATACCTAGAGTGTGTAGGTATATCAGGTGAAGGATTGTACCTAGATTGTGTAGGTATATCAGGTGAAGGATCATATGCAGTAGTAGGATATTATTCCCCAACCTCATGAGGTGGAGAATACAACTCAGGAATTTCATCTTCATGATATCCCATCGTGTGTGAATCAATGTGACAAGTAGTCCGACTGGACTGTCTGTTTCTCTCTCCCAAAGGAGGAGGAGATGTAGAAGGAGAAAGTCCTGCTAAACAATGAGAATGGAAAAGTGCCACACCTGAATCCACCATGAATCAAAAAATGAAAAAGACTCTTCTAATTATGAAAACCCTAAGCAAGCTAGCATGCATAGATCATACACATATATAATTTAAAGCCAATCACAAACAAACAAGGGTAGGATATGTGAGCTCCCGAATTAAGCAGGTATGTCTCACCTAGGGTAGGCTTGAGACTCCCATACACAACAAGAAGATGTTTGTAACCAATTATTTTGGCCCTCAGCTTCAATGCATATAGCGACTATGCTATCCGACCCCATCCTGGCTGGGACACTTACAGAATAACCCCTGTGAAGTACCCCCTCGATAAACTAGGTAAGGAAACTAAGGTCACCTCAATATAATCAATGCTCAGGTGGACAGTCGCAGGTGGGATTGACCGTATGGGCAGGGTAGCAAAGCCCGAAACTCTCAAAAGAGCCTCCATATACGAATACAATCCTAGAAATATCTCCAATGCTACTCAGTTATGACTAGGGTCATCCCAATCAATAACCGCTCACACTGCCTTCTGCTTAACTCCCTTGTAAGAGGAGGATCCTAAGAAACACTAATTATACCAAGGAATTTCACACTCTCACCTGGACAGACACATACATGTTGTTGTTTAGTGGTCTTGGAGAATTTACTCACAATGAACTATTCCAAGACCCTAAAACCTAATCTTTTTGGTGTACCCTATAAAACAAAATAGTGTAATCCATTTTAATTAAGCGTTGATTTGATTTGGCTTATTACTCAAAAAGGTAGATGACCGTGCAACCAATGGTGTTATGATGCAACATGAAGTAAAATGCACACCTAAAAATCAATGCAAATGCATTGTGTTGAATGAAAAATAGGGCATGCTACTACGTGAAATGAAAAATTTTCTTCAAATGACAAATGTAATCATTCCTATATGAAAGCCTCACTAATACTTCTCTAAGAAAACCTAGTGCAAGTACCATGCAAAATGCAAAGTGCAATGATGCATAATGATTCAAAGAAGCAAATATTTTTGGATTTTTCGAATAAAAATGAGATAATAAACCAAAAGAATGACTCTACCAGCCCCAAAATCTGCAAGCACTATCAAACATCACCCATGCAAAGCACTAAGGTAAAAGACACCAAATTCACTAATCCCAAAACAAAAAATCGAAAATGGAATGACAAGAACATTCTTAAAAAAATTTACCCTAAAAAGCGTCTCTGGTTAGAAACAGAGGTGTATACAGACTCTAGGATCACCTAAGGAGACTCAGCAATCATCAAAAATCACCCATCAACACTCAATCTTCCTATAAAAGGAAAAAATCAGGGCATATGCAACTGTGTGCAGAAAACCCGCATATATACGCGGATATCTTAGTCAAAACCACGTATACATGCAACTGTGAGGCAAAAACTCACATACAGGAAGAAAAAGAGATAAAAATGAAGGCAAAAAAATAAGCTGAGATGAAATTCACTCCTACCAAACACTACAAAGAAAACATGCCCCCATACCCAACTCAAAAACAAAGAAATCAGAGCAATTCAAGAACATTGAATGCCGATAAAAACCCCCAAAGGAAAAATGACTAGGAACTCCCCAGTAGAGTCACCAATTCTGTTACGGAGTGAAATTCTTATGGCTTGGGGTACCACAAAAAATAGATTAACTCCAGAAATCAATCCTTTCCTATATGCAAGAGAATTCAAACATCTAACACTAAAGGAGATCGATTCGTACCTTATTCCGGACGATTGATGTAGATCCACGTTGAGCTTTTCCAATCTCACTTGTATTAGCAATTTGCTTCCTCAACATTCAACAAACAAGACAAGCATGCTATATATAATTGTGTTAGACCTACTCTAGCATATATAATCAATAACATATAATCATTTAAAAGCATCAGTGGATCAAATACTCATTCAAATACACATTATTGGATAGGAAAAGATATTTCTATTGATATAAAATAGAGATTACAATAGTGACAACCTATGTCGGCATGTCTGCGAATCAGAGAAACTGAGTCCCCCACTTGGGCCTCCACCACTTCAATCCTCCATCTCTCGATAGCAAGCTCACAAGCAAAAGGAAAGCATTGGAAGAACACAAAGTGCTCCAAGGGACAAAGGGATCCAAAATCAAGTATAAGCTCCGGCAACAATAGACTATAGTTTTCTTGCTCTTCAATTCCTCCCCCTTTAATGTATCCAAATGGTTCCTTATATATCTCTTCAATGGGGTAATGGAAGGTCGAATTCGAGCAATCTCAAGGCATATGGAAGGCCAAGAGACAAGTGACTTGGATCCACATCAAGGAAAACTCCAAAATCATTTGGCCTTTTGCACACATCCTGTTGTACGTGAGTTTAAGGTTCAAATCCATGTATATATGTGAGAAAGGGATTAAAAGTCACGTATGGAAATTATTGCATGATTTTAGGGATGATCTTGGAAACATCAAAGGTACAAAAATGGTCCATGGGGTCTAAAGAGTATGCAAAGGGACATGGAAGGCCATAAAGGTGTGATCCACCATGTGTGGTAAAATCAGCTATAGCAATTGGTCTACAACCATGATGAGGTTACATTTATTCATAAGTCAAAGTATTGATATACTGCATATGCCTACTCGATGACACTCTCTGATCAAGCTGGCTCTTACCTCGAAGTGATAACTTTCTCTATCAAAGCTCTCACCTATCGTATCTCTCTAGCCTCATGCTTTGGGGGGGGATTTTGTTACACTCAAAATCTATCATCATCATGTGATAATATCCCTAACACAAATCTTTTCCCTAAAATCCCAAAACTTGAAGTGAAACATGCTCTAGATGTTGGTTTTAACACATAAGAAAACATCATCGCTTCTTCCTTTTAGACAAAAGGTGGTACCTTCTTCAGCACCGCTTGAATATAGTTAGCAGTAAGCGGTGGCACCGCATTTTCCTATTAAGAAAGGCATGGTTCTACCCAGAACCACTCTGTCATGTGGAAAAAGAGCGGTGCCCTTGGTAAAAGGTGAAAAAAAGAGGTTTCACGAAGCTTCTAGAACAAGAGCCTCATGTCTAACCTTATCCCTACTCACCTGGGTCAGTTGAACTTGAAATACCTTGTTTGAGGATCTCATGGCCACCTCACCCACCAATTTATCAAACATTCCTATCCCTTTGAGCACTATAAATACAAGCTCATACTGCATGGTTGAGGGGGAGAAGAATGAAGTAAAGTTATGTTGTTGAATTAACATCCTAGCCTAATCCATTAGAGAGCATAGAAGAGCAAGTTGGAGCTATTGGGAATGAGGTGCTAGTATTTTTAAGGGGTGCATCAACACTAAGGCAAAATGGTTGTAAGATATTTCATTCATTCATTAATGCAAAGTCAATTGCTTTCTCATATATCTGTTGTATTGATGTCACATATATATTATTGGATTCCTTAGTCACTAATATTAATTTATAGATAGTTCTCTGGTATCTTTGATGTTGTTGCATGTTTGATGTGTTTTTATAGGTCTACAGGTATTTCATCAAAGGTTGTATTCCAGGCATCTATAACATTCAGGGAAATTTCTCAACCTATTTGTTTACTCATTTATTCTGGATCTAAACCATTTAGACCAGAGGAACAACTTCTGTCCGTAGAAGGTGCTATATTCCTGATAAAAAAAACACAATCAACGCACTTAGCAGGAAGGGAAATAACACCATTAGTGCTTCTAGCACGAAGGGAAAGAAAATCAATCCATCTTTCGTTAGGAGAAAAAGCGTCATTGACGCTTCTAGCATGAAGGGAAAGAGCGTTGACCTTCCTAAAGAGGGAAAAAGGGTAGAAACAACCTCAGTATCAATCGAGTTTATCAAAGAGAACTTTATGGATTAGGCATAGGGTTAACACATGGATCAACATGATGAGATTTCAGTGTAAGAGAATACCCACCAAAGCATTAAGTTAGAGGAATGTGATAGGTGAATGCTTTGTGAAGTGAAGAAATCAAAGGAAAATATGTTGGCTGGAAGCTACTTCAGTACAACTGACTCAAATCTCACATAACTCATAACATGGCTGCTGACTAATACAATGAAGATCCATGGTAGTATAGACTGACTGGACACAATCATGCGGCTACTAGACACAAACGTAGATCCATGATGAGATGATAACACATCCATGATCAATACAAAGTGGATTCATATAATATGACTCAAACAAACTCCATTGCAACTTGGGAAAATATATCTAATAAACCAGGGTCTTCAAGATGAACCCGCAATGATACCAATCTAACCATGTGATTACAATGTCTTGATGTCGAACATGGTAGAAACCACTTAATTACCAGTCAATGATGTAAATTGTTAACAAGCATGAGGGAAATCACCATTGATGTCAATGATTCCCAAGGTATCTCAGTACACACCATTGAATGTGAATAAAGGACTTGGAGTCGAACACTCAATAAGATATTTCAATCAAGAGCCAATGATGTAAACTTATGTTGAAATCAAGATAACCTGCCATTGAGGCATGCAGGCCTAAGGTACTTGTCTTGGTTTCTAAGTCTAATTCCTAGATAAGGAGTTGAAGTCGACCCAAGTAGACTCATCGAAGGAGAGCCATGATGAATCCCTCATCATCGACACAAAACACGATCAAAGATGTTTTTTAGAGTAAACCAGACAGTAGAGTGATGTATGAAACTCACTCAAAGGCGACCAACATGACAGAAGTAAACTGATTGCAGATAGATGACAAAAGCTTTCTCTTGAACATGGGAATGGCACGACTTGGCAGTATTGACACGAGAATGATACCAATCCCCGAATGCAACTGATGGTAGGAGTATTCTTGGACAACTCAAACGAGGTAAGAAGACTCATAGAATTAGCAGAACTCAAAGACAAACAAAATACCCAAGTACTGAAATGCATATACAAATGAGTGCCATGTTCAAGAGTAACTATGTACCGCCATAACAAAATAAAAACTCTTTCATTAATTTCCCCATCGTGAAGGATGAGTTCCTCTTTTCATTTTTATGAGTTCAAAGAGGGTAACAAACACTCATTGTAGCTCATCAAGCAATGAGTCCATTCTCACATGTTTTACAAACCTGAGAAATGAGGGGTTTGTTCCCAAAAAGGGCCCTTCCTATTTGATTTTATGAGTCAGATGAAAGAAAAATCATTTTCCGTTTCATGTTTAGAGAGTCTAGACTAACTAAGAAGACTCCATAATGGAAATTTTTGTAAATTTAGTCCCCGAGGCCCGAAAAAGTATAAAATGATATCTAGGAGAACTCTTCTAGTCATGATTGGTTGTGTTAGCACCCAGAATCGCACCCAAGGTTGTGGGAAGGTAGACCCCAAGGTAACAGCAGAACCACTTAAGGAAAGGGAGTTCACTTCTCCAATTCCAGAGAGGGATATCTCACATATGTATAACAAGGCTAGACATAATGTCACAAAATGGATATCAAATGTTTGGTGGTTGGAAACAAAATGAAGATATATCAGGATATGGAGTCAAAATCCCAAGGAAACAGAGCAATTTAGATAGGAAAATGCTTACATGGGCAAGGTATTGTCTCAATCACTGTCCTTATATTTGGGTTTTGGTGGTAATAATAGAAAGATGACAGTCTGCTAGGGTAGAGCACTGCAGGGATGAATTCCATGCTAGTTTTGGAAGAGAAGTTTAGTAGATATCAAAGACAATGGAAGGAGCATATGAGTATGAATTCCTATCCATTATACACTGAGTATATGACATGAAGAGAAAATAATGTAAAATATAACATGAAACACATGCACATGAGAAAAGAAAATCACATACTGTAGTTTGGAAACACACAGGAATTCCTCTAAATGCATATAACCAGCATTCGTATCTGTATATTAATTCATAACTATTATGACCACAATAGTCTTGCAAATTCAAAAACAACCAACCCTTTCTCCTTGTGTGAGGAGAATATTTAAAGTGTTTGGGCCCCTGAGACCAACCTCGAAATAGGGACAAAATGAGTTACAAAAATTGACAACAAACTCTCAATAAGTTATATCATCGCGTCTTCCCACGGGTGGCACAAAACAGAAAATGACATGGGTAATGTCTTCTGTTGCACTCCAAATCTACTGCGTCTTCACAATACTGGCTCACCTATTTTCCTTGCACCCGTGTCTTTGGTTCTGGAAGTTGTTAGAGCACATCATCCTTGGCGTAACCTTCATTCAGACTTGCTATAGTTTTTGATTATCTTCCATTGGTTAGCTGTCAGTGTCTCCAGCTTTACCATCTCTTCTACCAATACCGTGAGTTCCAGGTTCTCCAAATAAAGAGTGTTAACCAAAAAATCCCCCACATAGCTCTCAATGTCCTACACCACCCAAGCACACCATCTCAAAACACTCATTTAACCCCATAAGACCTTCCATTTGACCCCCACACCTCCAAAAGAGCCCAAGGATGAAGAAAAGGGCTAAAAACCCCAAAAAAGAGCCCAAAATATACCCCCGGGAGCTAAAGCCCTCGAAAAGGGGCTAAAATTCTAAAAGGGGCTAAAGTTAGGGTGGAAGGGGCTAAAGGCCCAAAAAAGGAGCTAAAGCCCAAACCAAGGGCTTAAAACCCTAAAACCCCTTGGAAAAAATATATAAGGAGGGTGGGGTGTCACTCTCAAAACACTCCTCACTTTCCTATTTTTATGCTGCTCATGGATGCTTTGAGACCTCTTGCTCTCAAACCACCCACTCTCCCTCTCCTCCATCTCTATTTCTCCAAGCCATTGCTTCCCAACCAAGACAAAGGTGCTCCCATGAGCTAGGGCACGGTGGCCCATTTCCACCTAAGTGAGGTATAATCTCTATTTATGCTTGTTTTATTTGTTTTTACTGTCTAACCCTCATCTCTATTTGCAGGTTTTTCATTAACTTTATTTGCAGGTTTTCTCCATTGTAGCTTAGGTTTATTTTGCAGGTTTTGGAGGCGGAACCCTAACATACTGTGTGCAGAGGGGTTCAACAATGCTCCATCATCTCCTCTGCTTTATTTTTCTGTCATTAGCTATTAGATTCGGTTTACTATTCTAGCCATTTGCTTAGATTAGCTTAGTCTCAATTCGTAGCTCTGTTTAGGTCATTTTACATTCCGTTTTTTACTGTTTTCAAAGGGTAGGAACCTACCCTTGTGCCCTATAGGCACAAGGGAGCCATTCCTGCCCCTATGCTGACAAGAAATTCTCACTACAACTTTGGTGACTCCCCTGGGTCAATCCCACAGGATCCCTAGGAAAACATTTCAAGTTTTCAAGATTTTTCAGTTTTTACCCTAGTTTCTAGAAATCTTAGTTTAGATCTATTTAAATCTACTTTATTTCCTATTTTGGTCAGTGCCAAAGCCTCTACTAGTCTGAGCCAAGTCAGACTGACCCCAGTACCAGTTACTGTCAGCCAAATCTGACCCTGCCTCACCAAAACATCCTTTTCCGGAGTAGGTCACTCTTATCGGGGGAAAAGGTGAGACGAGGCACACTTAATCCCCAGATAGGTGTGCCCAGGGCACACTTAATCCTTAGACAGGAGCAACTTCAGCCCAGGAGCTTAAATTGCAGCTGTTTTGGCATTTTGTGCGACCCCCTCGCTCATTTCTGGAAAAATCTCGTGCCCCCCTCATGGGATTTGGTCAGAAATGTGTGGCCTATCACATAGAAGTTGTTTTTGAGTTTAATTAGCAGTAATTTGTAGTTTCAGAGGACTGTCAGTGCGACCCATCTGCCTCTATCCACCATTGCAGGTCTCTTTTAATTCCACTTTTCATTTTTTGCAAATAAATCCATGAACAAAGTGTATATGCTAAATCAATCATTAAGGTTTAATAAAATGAACTAGCCTAACTAAAAGTAACTTAAAATTAACCATCTTGCTACCCCCTTCCTCCTCTACCCAGTCATCACCCTCCAGGGTATTCTGGGATACGATGAAGGGAAAGCTTGTATAGATCTAGGAACTCCATGGTATTTTTCCTAAACCACTAAAACTAGGTGACCTGGAAGCTAGAGGGTGTATAGAAGGAGGGATTCTCATGGCGCTAAGCGTCCTCCCTGTTGACCAACCTAGCACTTGGGAGGTGGCCTGAGGATCTACAGATGGGCTTAGTCCCATTGTGTTGAGAGCCCAACACCTTCTCTTGGTTGAAGAAGAATACCACTGAGAGGTAGACATTTAGTTAGGCCAACAATTTAGGGTTAATCACCATATTTGCTTACAAATTTCTATTTGCGTTTGCATACAAAACCATGATATGAACTCTACCATGAATTCATAAACTATATTACAAACCAAATACCAGAACAAACAAGCAAACCAACACACCATACCAAATAATTAACCCAACTCAGTTCATGATGGTGAGTAAGCCTTAAAATTTACCAAATTTACACTAAGTTCAATCAATTATGTAGTCTTTGAGGACATAAGTCCCTGACTGCTTCAACTGTGGAAAGTACTTGGGATTTTCCCAAAAACGCATTGTGAGGAGTACCACAGGAACCCCAAAGTAGCTGGTCGCTGAGAGGAATTGCCAAGTGAAACAGGCAACGACCCTTTCCGATTGATTAGAATCACTCATGAGGAACAAGCCAAGCGTTGTCTTTTGGTATTCTTGGTGGCCGAGAGACCACCTTTAGCCAGTAGGAATCCATTGAAACCGGGGTCCAAATTTCATGCCCACCAGTTTCATACACACAAGCAAACACAATGGATCCTCCACGATCTTCCTCACGCCTAAGAGGTGAACCACCACCATTTGGAACACTCAATCGGCACCATTGTAGTCGTTCTCATCAATCTCCCACACCATCAGAGGGCCACACGGCCTCTAATTTTGATTTAGACTCATATCAATATGAACCAGACCTCCAAATTGCACCATCAAGCCCCATGGTTAGTCCAAACCCGGATCCATTTTCTGGTCTAACTTTAGCAAGTGGACCCATGTCCACATCACAACTTGTCACCCACAACTTCACAAGTGGTCCAAGCATAGCCATGCAGACTGTCATTAGCCAATTGCCACCACCAATAGTGACCAGCCAAGCTGGCCCAGTGGTAACACACGGGGGCAGTGGCCCCTCCACACACATTGTCCCCCCTGCTACACAGGGGGGCAGTACACCAACCACCCACATTGCCCCTACCGCCATGCATGGGGGTAATTCCCCCGCTGCCCACACCATCCCACCCACAACACTTAGGGGCATTGGCCCATCCGCCATGGTGCCACCTCAAGCACCCCCAGCCATGCAGATGCATTATGCACCTACAAATCCCACTGCCATTGCAGCCCCATCCCACATGAACTTGGGGTCAAATCTGCCCTTCATGGATCGTCTGAACTTTCCTGACTTGGCTATATTAACGAATGATCCCATCTTCCACCAAGGTTTTTTTCCACCTATGCCAACAAAGCTGCCATCAGACATCCCAAATTTTGAGGGAAAAGTCGAGGAATGTCCCCAAAATCATATAATGACATTCCATCTATGGTGCTCATCCAATAGCATTGTAGAAGACTCCATTAGGCTGAGGCTATTCCAACGCACCCTTATAGGTGTCGCGGCCAAATGGTACATTAAGCTACCACAAGCCAAGTACCTTGACTTCAACTCCCTAGCCTTCATGTTCCTACAGTATTTCCAACTCCCTATCAGATATGATGAGGGGGTGGAGATCCTGTTATCCTGTCACCAAAACACCGCCACCCACATCACAGACCATATCCATGAGTGGGGGTGGCATTGCAGCTTATGTAAGATCCAAATTGATGACATGATCTTCTTAGATTGGTTCCTTAAGACTTTGCTCCTGCCCATCACAAAGAACATCGCATCTAAAGATCCCTAACCTGAAGAAGAGGCCATACTGAAGGCCCAACAATTTGACCTCATCTATGCCAAGTCGGGATACTTGTACACTATCATTCCAGATGCTCCCCGGCTAAGTACCTCTTACAGCGATGCATCGGGGGCATCCCATGCTATGGATGGCATCATATGGTCAGTCTCCCAACAACCACAGCCTCGACCGACACCACCTACCATGGCACCGCAACCAAGCAACACTACTAATATTGCTTATCAAAACCAAGCTTCGGACTATGCTAGAATGATGTCCCAGTCTGAAGCAACTACCTCTTATGCACAACCTGTGCCACCACCATGGCTTGGCTAAGACAACAGTATGTGGGGAAAATACCCACATTCGTGGCACCACCACCCCCACAAATATACTATGCACCAGTAGTACAACAAGTTCAATCCCCCACCTCCACTCCACCCGCTCCATTGGGACAATTGTTCGCACAACAAAACCATCCCAACCAGCCTACCCCCAACAATCAACAAGGGCGAGCTAGAAACAACCGGCCCTCTGAAAATGACTTTGCTGCTCCCAATATGTAGCACTTGGGTAAAAACTAAGAGATTTTATTGTATATAACAATGTTATTATGAAAAACCTCTTTCAGTTTTTTAAAATTATTTTTTGTTTGCTGGAAACAAGTCGTTGAATAAAATGACTAAAACAGTCATTTTCAGAAAAAATATGCTATGTAAATATGGCAGACTGTCTCCTTCCTTTCGCGCGCAGCACACAAATGAAATAATTTTGCAAAACCAAGTCACCTTTACCTTTACATAATGGTCTATTCCGAAGCCTTCACTGACTTGTTTTTCTTAAACCATTTTTCTTCGCGGAATTCACCAAAAGTTACCACGTGGAAAGTGGTTTAAATTCCGCTACCACCTTTCCAATTTAACCACCTCACAACTTTACTCTCCGGAAACACTAATACCTGTTGATGAGTTTTCAATTTTTACATTAGCCATTGGATTAATAAGAGGCCGTTTTTTTACTTTGGAAAAAATATTCAAAACTATATAAGTTTGAATATAAATAAAATAATAGGTTTATAAAACCCATTTTATAAATTTCATTCAAAAGTTAATAAAACTTTTTGCCCCACTTGTGAAAAGTTTATTTCTCTTTTTACCTACAATTCCTTTAAATTCTCTTCTTTGCCAACTTGGAAATAGCTTAATGAAAAAACTTTGGAAACCAACTCAATCACCCATGAAAACTTTAAATTTTGAAGGCAATAATACCAATTCCGACAAAAATAAATTTAGTGCTAACATACGCCACTCTTGGATATGATCCAAGATATGTGTGGCTTTGTCTTGCCGAAATGTTGACAAGAGTTTTGTACCAACGTCGTAACACATTTGTAGTTGGAAGTGATTGAGAAAAGTCATATCTAGGTCATCGAACAAAATGAATGCCCTCGTAGGTAACTCTATGTACCATTTCGCTGCAGGCCCGGTGAGGGTGCATTGAAATAGCCTTAAACGGATCGAATCATTGTGTAAGGAATTAGAAGAGCACCAAAGGTGAAATGTAGTAACATGTTCACTAGGATCTTCTCTTGGTTTTCCCTCAAATTTGGGAATGTCCGAGGGAAGCTTGGTAGGGACAACCGGCCAAGCCGGGTCATGAGATACCAGATCGTTCGTTAGTGTCGACAAGTCAGGTAAATTTAATGTTGCGAGGAAAGGGAGCCTAGGTTGAGCGGGTCAATTCCACACTCCCTGATAGTTTTGGTTCACATAAGAATGGATACCGTAACCACCATAGCCATGGCCATAGTATCCTCCTCCCGTTTGACCCGTGTAGGGTGGCGTGGAAGCAACATAATGTGGTGTACCTTGACTATTTGGATCTACAAAGCCATAATTCAGGGAGTAAGCTGGTTGTTGATACCCGTACCCATAAGGTGAATAACTCTGTGCATATTGCGGTCCATAATATTGTCCATGATAAGCTCCATAAGATGTCCCATGGGATGTCCCATGAGAAACTCCATAAGTAGGAATATGAGGAACTCCCTGCGATAGAGCATAGGACGTTCCAAAAGTAGGAATATTACATCCTGAGACAACAAGGGGTACTTGAATCTGAGACACAACTACGTGAGTAGCAACAGTACGAACATGACTAGTAGAAACATTTTGGCTCGAAGGACCACGTTAATGAGGGGGATGAATAGCATTTGAAGAACTAGGAATAGAGGACGAAGGGACATGTGAAGTGATGTAAGTGGTATTTCCTACAGTCACTCATCTTGGTTCTGGTATCCAAATAGGAATACTAACACTAGGTCTAGCATGAACATGTGATGTATCCTCCACCACTGGGATGGAGGATGCAATGTGACTCGTGCTCCCAAATCTCTCCACGTGGAAAGGAATAGGAGTGCCCCCAAGCATAGTGTTAGGTTCAAACTTCGACTCGGCATGGTCTGTCGGATCATGTGCAGGTATACCAGACATGCCATAACTAACATAACTAGTGCTCCCAGGTTCATGATGAGTCTCATCACCCAGCATCCAATACTGGTGACCTGTGAATGAGGGATCATACCTAGAGTGTGTAGGTATATTAGGTGAAGGATTGTACCTAGATTGTGTAGGTATATCAGGTGAAGGATCATATGCAGTAGTAGGATATTCTTCCCCAACCTCATGAGGTGGATAAGACAACTCATGAATTTCATCTTCATGATATCCCATCATGTGTGAATCAATGTGACAAGTAGTCCGAATGGACTGTCTGTTTCTCTCTCCCAAAGGAGGAGGAGATGTAGAAGGAGAAAGTCCTGCTAAACAATGAGAATGGAAAAGTGCCACACCTGAATCCACCATGAATCAAAAAATGAAAAAGACTCTTCTAATTATGCAAACCCTAAGCAAGCTAGCATGCATAGAGCATACACCTATATAATTTAAAGCCAATCACAAACAAACAAGGGTAGGATATGTGAGCTCCCTAATTAAGCAGGTATGTCTCACCTAGGGTAGGCTTGAGACTCCCATACACAACAAGAAGAGGTTTGTAACCAATTATTTTGGCCCTCAGCTTCAATGCATATAGCGACTATGCTATCCGACCCCAACCTGGCTGGGACACTTACAGAATAACCCCTATGAAGTACCCCCTCGATAACCTAGGTAAGGCAACTAAGGTCACCTCAATATAATCAATGCTCAGGTGGACAGTCGTAGGTGGGATTGACCATATGAGCAGGGTAGCAAAGCCTGAAACTCTCAAAAGAGCCTCCATATACGAATACAATCCTAGAAATATCTCCAATGCTACTCAGTTATGACTAGGGTCATCCCAATCAATAACCGCTCACACTGCCTTCTGCTTAACTCCCTTGTAAGAGGAGGATCCTAAGAAACACTAATTATACCAAGGAATTTCACACTCTCACCTGGACAGACACATACATGTTGTTGTTTAGTGGTCTTGGAGAATTTACTCACAATGAACTATTCCAAGACCCTAAAACCTAATCTTTTTGGTGTACCCTATAAAAAAAAATAGTGTAATCCATTTTAATTAAGCATTGATTTGATTTGGCTTATTACTCAAAAAGGTAGATGACAGTGCAACCAATGGTGTTATGACGCAACATGAAGTAAAATGCACACCTAAAAATCAATGCAAATGCATTGTGTTGAATGAAAAATAGGGCATGCTACTACGTGAAATGCAAAATTTTCTTCAAATGACAAATGTAATCATTCCTATATGAAAGCCTCACTAATACTTCTCTAAGAAAACCTAGTCCAAGTACCATGCAAAATGCAAAGTGCAATGATGCATAATGATGCAAAGAAGCAAATATTTTTGGATTTTTCGAATAAAAATGAGATAATAAACCAAAAGAATGACTCTACCAGCCCCAAAATCTCCAAGCACTATCAAACATCACCCACGCAAAGCACTAAGGTAAAAGAGACCAAATGCACTAATCCCAAAACAAAAAATTGAAAATGGAATGACAAGAACATTCTTAAAAAAATTTACCCTAAAAAGCGTCTCTGGTTAGAAACAGAGGTGTATACAGACTCTAGGATCACCTAAGGAGACTCAGCAATCATCAAAACTCACCCATCAACACTCAATCTTCCTATAAAAGGAAAAACTCAGGGCATATGCAACTGTGTGCAGAAAACCCGCATATATACGCGGATATCTTAGTCAAAACCACGTATACATGCAACTGTGAGGCAAAAACTCACATACAGGAAGAAAAAGAGATAAAAATGAAGGCAAAAAAATAAGCTGAGATGAAATTCACTCCTACCAAACACTACAAAGAAAACATGCCCCCATACCCAACTCAAAAACAAAGAAATCAGAGCAATTCAAGAACATTGAATGCCGATAAAAACCCCCAAAGGAAAAATGACTAGGAACTCCCCAGTAGAGTCACCAATTCTGTTACGGAGTGAAATTATTATGGCTTGGGGTACCACAACAAATAGATTAACTCCAGAAATCAATCCTTTCCTATATGCAAGAGAATTCAAACATCTAACACTAAAGGAGATCGATTCGTACCTTATTCCGGACGATTGATGTAGATCCACGTTGAGCTTTTCCAATCTCACTTGTATTAGCAATTTGCTTCCTCAACATTCAACAAAGAAGACAAGCATGCTATATATAATTGTGTTAGACCTACTCTAGCATATATAATCAATAACATATAATCATTTAAAAGCATCTGTGGATCAAATACTCATTCAAATACACATTATTGGATAGGAAAAGATATTTCTATTGATATAAAATAGAGATTACAATAGTGACAACCTATTTCGGCATGTCTGTGAATCAGAGAAACTGAGTCCCCCACTTGGGCCTCCACCACTTCAATCCTCCATCTCTCGATAGCAAGCTCACAAGCAAAAGGAAAGCATTGGAAGAACACAAAGTGCTCCAAGGGACAAAGGGATGCAGAATCAAGTATAAGCTCCGGCAACAATGGACTATAGTTTTCTTGCTCTTCAATTCCTCCCCCTTCAATGTATCCAAATGGTTCCTTATATATCTCTTCAATGGGGTAATGGAAGGTCGAATTCGAGCAATCTCAAGGCATATGGAAGGCCAAGAGACAAGTGACTTGGATCCACATCAAGGAAAACTCCAAAATCATTTGGCCTTTTACACACATCCCGTTGTACGCGAGTTTAAGGTTCAAATCCATGTATATATGTGAGAAAGGGATTAAAAGTCACGTATGGAAATTATTGCATGATTTTAGGGATGATCTTGGAAACATCAAAGGTACAAAAATGGTCCATGGGGTCTAAAGAGTATGCAAAGGGACATGGAAGGCCATAAAGGTGTGATCCACCATGTGTGGTAAAATCAGCTATAACAATCGGTCTACAACCATGATGAGGTTACATTTATTCATAAGTCAAAGTATTGATATACTGCATATGCCTACTCGATGACACTCTCTGATCAAGCTGGCTCTTACCTCGAAGTGATAACTTTCTCTATCAAAGCTCTCACCTATCGTATCTCTCTAGCCTCATGCTTTGGGGGGGGATTTTGTTACACTCAAAATCTATCACCATCATGTGATAATATCCCTAACACAAATATTTTCCCTAAAATCCCAAAACTTGAAGTGAAACATGCTCTAGATGTTGGTTTTAACACATAAGAAAACATCACCGCTTCTTCCTTTTAGACAAAAGGCGGTACCTTCTTCAGCACCGCTTGAATATAGTTAGCAGTAAGCGGTGGCACCGCATTTTCCTATTAAGAAAGGCATGGTTCTACCCAGAACCACTCTGTCATGGTGGAAAAAGAGCGGTGCCCTTGGTAAAAGGTGAAAAAAAGAGGTTTCACGAAGCTTCTAGAACAAGAGCCTCATGTCTAACCTTATCCCTACTCACCTGGGTCAGTTGAACTCGAAATACCTTGTTTGAGGATCTCATGGCCACCTCACCCACCAATTTATCAAACATTCCTATCCCTTTGAGCCCTATAAATACAAGCTCATACTCCATGGTTGAGGGGGAGAAGAATGAAGTAGAGTTATGTTGTTGAATTAACATCCTAGCCTAATCCATTAGAGAGCATAGAAGAGCAAGTTGGAGCTATTGGGAATGAGGTGCTAGTATTTTTAAGGGGTGCATCGACACTAAGGCAAAATGGTTGTAATATCTTTCATTCATTCATTAATGCAAAGTCAATTTCTTTCTCATATATCTGTTGTATTGATGTCACATATATATTATTGGATTCCTTAGTCACTAATATTAATTTATAGATAGTTCTCTGGTATCTTTGATGTTGTTGCATGTTTGATGTGTTTTTATAGGTCTACAGGTATTTCATCAAAGGTTTTATTCCAGGCATCTATAACGTTCAGGGAAATTTCTCAACCTATTTGTTCACTCAATTATTCTGGATCTAAACCATTTAGACCAGAGGAACAACTTCTGTCCATAGAAGGTGCTATATTCCTGATAACAAAAACACAATCAACGCACTTAGCAGGAAGGGAAATAACACCATTAGTTCTTCTAGCACGAAGGGAAAGAACATCAGTCCATCTTTCGTTAGGATAAAAAGTGTCATTGACGCTTCTAGCATGAAGGGAAAGAGCGTTGACCTTCCTAAAGAGGGAAAAAGGGTAGAAACAACCTCAGTATCAATCGAGTTTATCAAAGAGAACTTTATGGATTAGGCATAGGGTTAACACATGGATCAACATGATGAGATTTCAGTGTAAGAGAATACCCACCAAAGCATTAAGTTAGAGGAATGTGATAGGTGAATGCTTTGTGAAGTGAAGAAATCAAAGGAAAATATGTTGGCTGGAAGCTACTTCAGTACAACTAACTCAAATCTCACATAACTCATAACATGGCTGCTGACTAATACAATGAAGATCCATGGTAGTATAGACTGACTGGACACAATCATGGGGCTACTAGACACAAACGTAGATCCATGATGAGATGATAAAACATCCACGATCAATACAAAGTGGATTCATATAATATGACTCAAACAAACTCCATTGCAACTTGGGAAAATATATCTAATAAACCAGGGTCTTCAAGATGAACCCGCAATGATACCAATCTAACCATGTGATTACAATGTCTTGATGTCGAACATGGTAGAAACCACTTAATTACCAGTCAATGATGTAAATTGTTAACAAGCATGAGGGAAATCACCATTGATGTCAATGATTCCCAAGGTATCTCAGTACACACCATTGAATGTGAATAAAGGACTTGGAGTAGAACACTCAATAAGATATTTCAATCAAGAGCCAATTCCTAGATGAGGAGTTGAAGTCAACGCAAGTAGACTCATCGAAGGAGAGCCATGATGAATCCCTCATCATCGACACAAAACACAATCAAAGATGTTTTTAGAGTAAGCCAGACAGTAGAGTGATGTATGAAACTCACTCAAAGGCGACCAACATGACAGAAGGTAAACTGATTGCAGATAGATGACAAAAGCTTTCTCTTGAACATGGGAATGGGAGGACTTGGCAGTATTGACACGAGAATGATACCAATACCTGAATGCAACTGATGGTAGGAGTATTCTTGGACAACTCAAATGAGGTAAGAAGACTCATAGAATTAGCAGAACTCAAAGACAAACAAAATACCCAAGTACTGAAATGCATATGCAAATGAGTGTCATGTTCAAGAGTAACTATGTACCGCCATAACAAAATAAAAACTCTTTCATTAATTTCCCCATCGTGAAGGATGAGTTCCTCTTTTCATTTTTATGAGTTCAAAGAGGGTAACAAACACTCATTGTAGCTCATCAAGCAATGAGTCCATTCTCACATGTTTTACAAACCTGAGAAATGAGGGGTTTGTTCCCAAAAAGGGCCCTTCCTATTTGATTTTATGAGTCAGATGAAAGAAAAATCATTTTCCGTTTCATGTTTAGAGAGTCTAGACTAACTAAGAAGACTCCATAATGGAAATTTTTGTAAATTTAGTCCCCGAGGCCCGAAAAAGTATAAAATGATATCTAGGAGAACTCTTCCAGTCATGATTGGTTGTGTTAGCACCCAGAATCGCACCCAAGGTTGTGGGAAGGTAGACCCCAAGGTAACAGCAGAACCACTTTAGGAAAGGGAGTTCACTTCTCCAATTCCAGAGAGGGATATCTCACATATGTATAACAAGGCTAGACATAATGTCACAAAATGGATATCAAATGTTTGGTGGTTGGAAACAAAATGAAGATATATCAGGATATGGAGTCAAAATCCCAAGGAAACAGAGCAATTTAGATAGGAAAATGCTTACATGGGAAAGGTATTGTCTCAATCACTGTCCTTATATTTGGGGTTTGGTGGTAATAATAGAAACATGACAGTCTGCTAGGGTAGAGCACTGCAGGGATGAATTCCATGCTAGTTTTGGAAGAGAAGTTTAGTAGATATCAAAGACAATGGAAGGAGCATATGAGTATGAATTCCTATCCATTATACACTGAGTATATGACATGAAGAGAAAATAATGTAAAATATAACATGAAACACATGCACATGAGAAAATAAAATCACATACTGTAGTTTGGAAACACACAGGAATTCCTCTAAATGCATATAACCAGCATTCGTATCTGTATATTAATTCATAACTATTATGACCACAATAGTCTTGCAAATTCAAAAACAACCAACCCTTTCTCCTTGTGTGAGGAGAATATTTAAAGTGTTTGGGCCCCTGAGACCAACCTCGAAATAGGGACAAAATGAGTTACAAAAATTGACAACAAACTCTCAATAAGTTATATCATCGCGTCTTCCCACGGGTGGCACAAAACAGAAAATGACATGGGCAATGTCTTCTGTTGCACTCCAAATCTACTGCGTCTTCACAATACTGGCTCACCTATTTTCCTTGCACCCGTGTCTTTGGTTCTGGAAGTTGTTAGAGCACATCATCCTTGGCGTAACCTTCATTCAGACTTGCTATAGTTTTTTATTATCTTCCATTGGTTAGCTGTCAGTGTCTCCAGCTTTACCATCTCTTCTACCAATACCGTGAGTTCCAGGTTCTCCAAATAAAGAGTGTTAACCAAAAAATCCCCCACATAGCTCTCAATGTCCTACACCACCCAAGCACACCATCTCAAAACACTCATTTAACCCCATAAGACCTTCCATTTGACCCCCACACCTCCAAAAGAGCCCAAGGATGAAGAAAAGGGCTAAAAACCCCAAAAAAGAGCCCAAAATATACCCCCGGGAGCTAAAGCCCTCGAAAAGGGGCTAAAATTCTGAAAGGGGCTAAAGTTAGGGTGGAAGGGGCTAAAGGCCCAAAAAAGGATGCTTTGAGACCTCTTGCTCTCAAACCACCCACTCTCCCTCTCCTCCATCTCTATTTCTCCAAGCCATTGCTTCCCAACCAAGAGAAAGGTGCTCCCATGAGCTAGGGCACGGTGGCCCATTTCCACCTAAGTGAGGTATAATCTCTATTTATGCTTGTTTTATTTGTTTTTACTGTCTAACCCTCATCTCTATTTGCAGGGCTTTCATTAACTTTATTTGCAGGTTTTCTCCATTGTAGCTTAGGTTGATTTTGCAGGTTTTGGAGGCGGAACCCTAACATACTGTGTGCAGAGGGGTTCAACAATGCTCCATCATCTCCTCTTCTTTATTTTTCTGTCATTAGCTATTAGATTCGGTTTACTATTGTAGCCATTTGCTTAGATTAGCTTAGTCTCAATTCGTAGCTCTGTTTAGGTCATTTTACATTCCGTTTTTTACTATTTTCAAACGGTAGGAACCTACCCTTGTGCCCTATAGGCACAAGGGAGCCATTCCTGCCCCTATGCTGACGAGAAATTCTCACTACAACTTTGGTGACTCCCCTGGGTCAATCCCACAGGATCCCTAGGAAAAAATTTCAAGTTTTCAAGTTTTTTTCAGTTTTTACCCTAGTTTCTAGAAATCTTAGTTTAGATCTATTTAAATCTACTTTATTTCCTATTTTTTTCAGTGCCAAAGCCTCTACTAGTCTGAGCCAAGTCAGACTAACCCCAGTACCAGTTACTGTCAGCCAAATCTGACCCTGCCTCACCAAAACATCCTTTTCCGGAGTAGGTCACTCTTATCGGGGGAAAAGGTGAGACAAGGCACACTTAATCCCCAGATAGGTGCGCCCAGGGCACACTTAATCCTTAGACAGGAGCAACTTCATCCCAGGAGCTTAAATTGCGGCTGTTTTGGCATTTTGTGCTACCCCCTCGCTCATTTATGGAAAAATCTCGCGCCCCTCTCATGGGATTTGGTCAGAAATGTGTGGCCTATCACACAGAAGTTGTTTTTGAGTTTAATTAGCAGTAATTTGTAGTTTCAGAGGACTGTCAGTGCAACCCATCTGCCTCTGTCCACCATTGCAGGTCTCTTTTAATTCCACTTTTCATTTTTTGCAAATAAATCCATGAACAAAGTGTATATGCTAAATCAATCATTAAGGTTTAATAAAATGAACTAGCCTAACTAAAAGTAACTTAAAATTAACCATCTTGCTACCCCCTTCCTCCTCTACCCAGTCATCACCCTCCAGGGTATTCTGGGATACGATGAAGGGAAAGCTTGTATAGATCTAGGAACTCCATGGTATTTTTCCTAAAGCACTAAAACTAGGTGACTTGGAAGGTAGAGGGTCTATAGAAGGAGGGATTCTCATGGCGCTAAGCGTCCTCCCTGTTGACCAACCTAGCACTTGGGAGGTGGCCTAAGGATCTACAGATGGGCTTAGTCCCATTGTGTTGAGAGCCTAGCACCTTCTCTTGGTTGAAGAAGAATACCACTGAGAGGTAGACATTTAGTTAGGCCAACAATTTAGGGTTAATCACCATATTTGCTTACAAATTTCTATTTGCGTTTGCATACAAAACCATGATATGAACTCTACCATGAATTCATAAACCATATTACAAGCCAAATACCAGAACAAACAAGCAAACCAACACACCATACCAAATAATTAACCCAACTCAGTTCATGATGGTGAGTAAGCCTTAAAATTTACCAAATTTACACTAAGTTCAATCAATTATGTAGTCTTTGAGGACATAAGTCCCTGACTGCTTCAACTATGGGAAGTACTTGGGATTTGCCCAAAAACGCATTGTGAGGAGTACCACAGGAACCCCAAAGTAGCTAGTCGCTGAGAGGAATTGCCAAGTGAAACAGGCAATGACCCCTTTCGATTGAGTAGAATCACTCGTGAGGAACAAGCCAAGCGTTGTCTTTTGGTATTCTTGGTGGCCGAGAGACCACCTTTAGCCAGTAGGAATCCATTGAAACCGGGGTCCAAATTTCATACCCACCAGTTTCATACACACAAGCAAACACAATGGATCCTCCACGATCTTCCTCACGCCTAAGAGGTGAACCACCACCATTTGGAACACTCAATCGGCACCATCGTAGTCGTTCTCAGCAATCTCCCACACCATCATAGGGCCACACGGCCTCTAATTTTGATTCAGACTCGTATCAATATGAACCAGACCTCCAAATTGCACCATCAAGCCCCATGGCTAGTCCAAACCCGGATCCATTTTCTGGTCTAACTTTAGCAAGTGGACCCATGTCCACATCACAACCTGTCACCCACAACTTCACAAGTGGTCCAAGCACAGTCATGTAGATTGTCATTAGCCAATTGCCACCACCAATAGTGACCAGCCAAGCTGGCCCAGTGGTAACACACGGGGGCAGTGGCGCTTCCACACACATTGTCCCCCCTGCTACACAGGGGGGCAGTGCACCAACCACCGACATTTCCCCTACCGCCATGCATTGGGGTAATTCCCCCGCTGCCCACACCATCCCACCCACAACACTTAGGGGAATTGGCCCATCCGCCATGGTGCCACCTCAAGCACCCCCAGCCATGCAGATGCATTATGCACCTACAAATCCCACTGCCATTGCAGCCCCATCCCACATCAACTTGGGGTCAAATCTGCCCTTCATGGCTCATCTGAACTTTCCTGACTTGGCTATATTAACGAATGATCCCATCTTCCACCAAGGTTTTTGGCAACCTATGCCAACAAAGCTGCCATCAGACATCCCAAAGTTTGATGGAAAAGTCGAGGAATGTCCCCAAAATCATATAATGACATTCCATCTATGGTGCTCATCCAATAGCATTATAGAAGACTCCATTAGGCTGAGGCTATTCCAATGCACCCTTATAGGTGTCGCGGCCAAATGGTACATTAAGCTACCACAAGCCAAGTACCTTGACTTCAACTCCCTAGCCTTCATGTTCCTACAGTATTTCCAACTCCCTATCAGATATGATGAGGGGGTGGAGATCCTGTTATCCTGTCACCAAAACACCGCCACCCACATCACAGACCATATCCATGAGTGGGGGTGGCGTTGCAGCTTATGTAAGATCCAACTTGATGACAGGATCTTCTTAGATTGGTTCCTTAAGACTTTGCTCCTGCCCATCACAAAGAACATCACATCCAAACATCCCCAACCTGAAGAAGAGGCCATACTGAAGGCCCAACAATTTGACCTCATCTATGCCAAGTCGGGATACTTGTACACTATCATTCGAGATGCTCCCCAGCTAAGTAACTCTTACAGCGATGCATCGGGGGCATCCCATGCTATGGATGGCATCATATGGTCAGTCTCCCAACAACCACAGCCTCGACTGACACCACCTACCATGGCACCGCAACCAAGCAACACTACTAATATTGCTTATCAAAAC
This sequence comes from Pseudotsuga menziesii, assembly GCA_001517045.1. Classification (NCBI taxonomy): domain Eukaryota; kingdom Viridiplantae; phylum Streptophyta; class Pinopsida; order Pinales; family Pinaceae; genus Pseudotsuga; species Pseudotsuga menziesii. The sequence goes on along the minus strand of LPNX010065694.1, from coordinate 119,881 downwards.
CAAGCTCCGGACTATGCTAGAATGATGTCCCAGTCTGAAGCAATTACCTCTTATGCACAACCTGTGCCACCACCATGGCTTGGACAAGACAACAGTATGTGGGGAAAATACCCACATTCGTGGCACCACCACCCCCCACAAATATACTATGCACTAGTAGTACAACAAGTTCAATCCCCCACCTCCACTCCACCCGCTCCATTGGGACAATTGTTCGCACAACAAAACCATCCCAACCAGCCTGCCCCCAACAATCAACAAGGGCGAGCTAGAAACAACCAGCCTTGCAATCAAGGCAATAACCAACCAAAGGGAGGCGGTTAGCAACCGAACCCTCCCAATAATGCCATGGCTAACCGGCCAACCCAAAACCCCCCAAGGTAGAATGTACCAAGACGCAATGCTCTGTTGCACACAAACCAATCTTGTACACTCTGTGATGTTTATGGGAATTACACATTTGAGTGTCCCCTCATGGATCGTGTTAAGTAGGCTATTCAAAATGAGGCCCAACAGGCCGCCAATGCCCCCACCCAAGCCCAACCCAACCAAGCACCATAAGGACCTCCTCCCATGGTGCTTCAAAACCCACTATCAGTCCAAGGATTGGTGGCAACCACTCCCCCTCCCCAGGCCAATCCCAATGCTCCAAGGGCACCTCCCACAGCTGAAACAGGTGTTCACCGCCTGATGACCATGACCACTTAAGAGGTCAACTTACAGACTAGATGAAATCAGTACAGTACCACCACCAAACCTGTTGACTCATTAGTAGCATCCATGTCTAAGACAACCAACCTACCTCTCAAGTTACCCATACTTACACCCCCCCATACTCAGAATTGCCAATAACGCCACAGCTAGAGCTGTAGTCAGCTATAGCATTGTGGATGATTTGGCCCAAACGCCAACTGCCATGTCTGCTCTTGAGGTACTTAAAACGTGCCCAATGTAATGAAAATCCCTACTAGTTGCTCTAGGGGTAGTAGACCCCTCCGATTCCAAGCTAATCACATTTGACACAGAGAACGGAGAGCCGCGTATGCCCTCCATTATCTCCTTCAAAATCTCGGTATCCATCCGGAAGTTGGTTGTGCACCGATACATAGTGGATGAGGGGGAATCCATGTGCGTCATGTCTACCTTGGTTTGGCAGAAGCTTGGATCACCGATTCTGCAACCGTACTCCATGACTCTGCGGGCTTATGATGGACACCCCACTAAAGCCCAACGAATCCTCCCCTATGTCCCCATCACGTTAGCCAGGAAGAAAGTCATGATCGACATCGAGGTCATCAATGCTCAATTGGATTATAACCTCCTCCTCAGGAGGAGTTACATGTACACCATGTGAGTCGTAGCGTCAATTTTCTTCCACCTCATGATGTTCCCCCACGAAGGGAAGATTGTGATGGTTGACCAGCTCACCTACCATGATCCGTAAGGGTTAACAACGCCTGCCAACATTATCCCTACCATCACCACCACCGAGCCACAAGGGGCGACTGCATAGGCTAACGTCATCCTTGCAACCAACACTGTGGTTGAAAACACACTAGCCTCCCCACCGTTGAATGTGTGCCCTGGGTTGTTTACCAATCCCACCATGACGGCTCCTTTCTTGTTGGTGTCATCACCACCAACACAAAGGCAAAATGCAAAATTCTGCATGGTCTCAACAAGCACTGCTGCACCCAAACAGCAACCGCAGTCGCAGCCCCAACCACAACCACAACATCATCCGTAGCCACAATGGAAACAACAGCCACAACATCATCCACAGCAGCAGCATTACGTGCAGTTGCAACCAAAACCTCACCCCCACATGCAACCAGCTGGGAGTTATGTGGGCTCATCTCCGGTCCATACAATTCCATTCCTCTTTCCCCCACCTGGTGTCATGAGCAAGCCGGTCATGGCCACCTTAAGCCTACCCAACTTTACATTGGGGATCCCAGTGTGGTATCTAGATCCACTAGCTCAACCAGCAATGCCCCAGGTTATGTTAACTCTAGTGCAACCTATTGCGGTTGAGTCTCACCCCCCACCCAGTACACATAAGCCAACTGCCACACCTGCACCTGCACCACCCCAACCCAAAAGGGAGAGGGGAAAGAACACCAAAGCCACCACAGAACCACAACCTGTCCCACCTTGTGTCGTCTATGAACAATAGGGCCATCCAACTCATAATTTCCCTGAAATCCCAGTGATCCATGTGCATCTGGATGCCATGGATACAAATGAAAAAATCCCCGTGGTTTAACTCCCAACCGCGCTAGTAGTAAAGAAAAAGGCATTAAGGACAAACCATGCTTGTGCCCTTTGCAGCTTTTATGGACATTACTCCCACCAATGCCAAGACTTACCTGAATTTTGAATGGCTCTTATTGACCTTTGTCACCATTCCTTTGAGTCTGAGATCACCTTGATTGAAGAAGTTCACCCACCACCACCTCCTTCGTCCGACACCATGTCCATTTGCATGATGTCTAGTTCCCCCAACCAGCTCATCCCCATCTCCAATGATGGTCCATCAAACCTCTCACTTTGTTTCTTCAACAATGATGAGGAGATACTTGAAGCTCTGACCGCTTTGGAATACCCATGGGACGACATGCACCATTTCTCGTTCTTCCTATCGGAAGAGCTGGTGTCACAGTCTGACAATTTTTTCATGGAGACCAAAGATTTCATCCATGGGAAGGTTGACTGGTTTCAGAACCTAGTCCCAACACCTAATTCCTTCAAAGAATGGAACATGGTGAACATTTCACCAATGATTAAAATCAATATCTCAACCAACTCTGAGATCATTGAAGAAATCATGTTGGGGACATCTTGCTCCCCGAAAGAGGTCGATGCCTACACTTCCCTCTTCCAAGAATTCTACGACATCTTCACCTGGTCATACACTAAAATTCTTGGCTTAGATCCATCCATCGTGGAACACCACATTGACACATGGCCTGATGTGGCACCCATCCGCCAAAAGCAATGGCCCATCCATCCATCCAAAGTGGCTACGGTAAAAGCCAAGATAGAGAAGCTATGCATAACCGGCTTCATTTATCCCATTGCATACACAACTTGAGTTTCTAATCCTGTTCCCATTAATAAAAAATAGGGTACCATTCGTGTTTGCACAGACTTCCACGATCTCAATGGGGCATGTCCCAAAGACAACTTCCCCACACCATTCATCGACCAGATCATCAATGCATGCACCGGACATGAGGCCTTCTCCTTCATGGACGGTTTTTACGGATACAACCAAATCCAAATCCGGAAAGAAGATTGTTACAAAACAACATTCACAACCCCATGGGGCACATTCGCCTATCGATTCATTCCCTTTGGCCTTAAAAATGCTAGAGCCACCTTCCAGCATGCCATGACATATTGTTTCCACGACCTACTCCACATCATCTTGGTCTCCCTGGACGATCTTATCGCTCGATCACGAAAACAAGCACAACATATAGACAACTTGCGAAAAGTATTTTTACGTTGCTGCAAATACAACATCTGCTTGAACCCCGTCAAGCGCGTGTTCTGTGTCTCAGCAAGCCATCTACTCGGATTTATCGTCTCCCACAAAGGGGTAATGGTAGATCCCCTCAAAGTTCAGGCCATCCTTAATCTTCCTCCCCCAAGAACTCGGCACCAATTGCAAAGCCTACAAGGCAAGGCCAACTTCCTTTGTCATTTTGTGCTAAAGTATGCAACAAAATCCTATGGATTTATCCACCTGCTCCTCACAAAAATCCCCTTTGTTTGGGATGAGCAAGCACAAGAATCATTCGAGGCACTCAAACAAGCCCTAGCTTATGCACCATTACTCTCACCACCATATTTCACTCGAGACTTCATCCTTTATGTGTCGGCCTCAGAAAATGCCATTGCTGGAGTCTTGGTCCAAGAAGACGATGCTCACCATGAGCACGTGATTTACTACATTAGTTAGAAGCTAACGGGACCCCCATTATGATATTCACCAGAGGATAAATTATCCCTCGCTGTCATCTTTTCGGCCCAAAAATTGCACCACTACATCAATTACAACCATACTCGTTTAGTGGCTGATTCAAATCCAATGTGGTGCCTCTTAAGCCGCTGCCTTCTACAAATTTGAGCAGCCAAGTGGGTAGTCGTCCTCCAAGAGTTCAACCTAGATTTTGTCTCCAAAGAGCATGAAGGCACTCACAATAGACACACTCATGACCGGTCTGCCCCCATTAACTGCATCATCACCCCCCAAGGATGATCTCCCTGATGATTACCTATTCATCATATCAACTAACGACCCATGGTATGGGGACATCCTTCTCTATTGACGAACGCAAAAGTTCCCAGCACACTTCAATTGTGAGGATAGGCAACACATCCGACATCAATCCATTTGCTACTTGCTGATTGGGGATGTTCTGTATCATCGAGGCATTGATACCATCCTACACCATTGCCTCACCCATGATGAGGCCGAGACCATCCTCAATGACAGTCATAGCGGAGCCTGTGGTGGTCACCTTTCAAGACTAGCAACCACCCAAAAGATTCTTCACGCGGGATATTTCTAGCCCTCCATCTTTGCTGATTGCATAGAGGTAGTCAAACATTACCGCAGCTATTAGCTTTTTGCCCCAAAGGTAAGACCCCCCCCCCACACCATTACACCCCATAGTCACAGTTGGGCCCTTCTGCAAATGGGAAATCGACTTCATGACCATAAACCCCATTTTGGCTAATGGCCATAAGTACATTATCATGGCATTTTATTACTTCACCAAGTGGGCCAAAGCCATGCCCACATTTGATTGTAAAGTCGAAACCGCACCACGTTTCTTCTTCAACCATGTTATCACATAGTTTGGTGTCCCCAAACAATTAGTTTTTGATTATGGGGCACACTTCCAAGATGCCGTATGGGCTGAATTATCAACCATGTTGAAATTCAAACACCAGTACTCCTCTTCCTACTACCCCCAAGGAAATGGCCAAGTTGAAGCAGTCAACAAAATCATCAAAACAATGCTCCAACGGATGGTAGGAAATCACAAAACCAACTGGCATCACATGTTGTTCTCTGCCCTATGGGCTTATCACACATCCACAAAAACTTCAACCGATTTCACCCCTCTCTTCCTAGTACATGGTATTGAATCAATGCTCCCTATAGAGTTCCAAATCCCATCTCTCTGCCTCGCGGTGGAACTCCCATCATTCTTCACCTTTAGAAGAATGACTCCTCCAAATTGAGCAAACCATAGAAGACCGTCGCACTACTCTCCAAGCCATCGAAGCAGCAAAAACATGATCAAAGATCCAATATGAATCCCCTGTCCACCCTCACACCTTCAGCGAAGGTGATATGGTTCTATTATATCACCAACCCAATGATAAATTGGGTAAAGGCAAGTTTGAATTGATGTGGTATGGCCCATACGTCATCCACCATTGCCTCGGAAAAGGGGCATACACCCTCCTTGAATCTGATGGACAACTCTTGGAGAACCCCCGCAATGGGCTCTACCTCAAGAAATTTTACGCTTAACATCACCAATGCGTCGCTATTTCTTGTTTTTCAATGTTTTTCAGAAAAAATAAAAGGCAGCACCATCAACTACTAGTCAAAATTCACCCAGAACCTGTTCGAGACACCTCTCACACCCCCAGGATCAAATTTTCACTTCCTTATGAGACCATCGTCTCATGTTTAAACAGTCAATTTTGGGACCATTTCCCACAAGTCACCTCGATTCATGAGCCATGACATAAAAACGTGAGTGTCTATGGACTAGTACTTGTATCACATTGCCCGACCACTACTCATGCAAGTTGTCAGGCCGCCGCCAGTTAAGGATTGTACTATAATTTTACTTTTTGTATTTATAATTGTCTTTTTTCACTGCACCTTACATGGACATCTGGACCATCATCCACAAAACCCTTTGTTTTTCTTCCATGTATTTGACATAGAAGTGTCCTCGGTCCAATGCCCATTAAGAAATGTAATTTTATCTTTTATTTTGTATTTTTAACACATAGATTGTCTTTTCTTTTTTACCGCACCTTACGCGGACCTCTGGACCACTGTCCACAAAACAATTTCTTTTCTTGCACATATTTGGCACATAAATGCATCTAGACTTGTACTTACATCACATGGGGTCAATTCCATCCACATTAACACACACACATGCTCTCTTGACCTCTGTCCGAGAGCCACCTCGATTTGCGTGCCTCTGCCACACCGTCTCGCAGGCCTCTGCCGCGATCTATCCCATGCATGTATTGGTATGTTTGAGATCCTTCTTCTCCATCCATACTATGTGGATGACCTTTGGACCTCTATCCACCATCTCAACATGGGGGCACCGCCCATGCCACCATAGTCGGTTGACCACATTGGAGTTTCATTTAAGCTCTTTTCTGACTCCTTAAACCAATGAAAAGATCACTGACCATAGCTGCTTCCTTTCCCGCTCGCTAAAGTATAGGAATGGGTGTCTACATCGTCTTGTTCACCTCCTTTTGCTGACCATGTAGACCATTTTGTTGGGAAATAGGGCATACCCGGGTTTAATCCTTTTATGTCGCACCAACAAAAGACCCACAGTGTTGGCCCTTTCGGCAACAACCTGCGCGCAGGTTGCAGTATCACCCGAAACAGCTATGGGGTGCTACAGAATCAGGTTTCTGCAAGTAGAGAGGGATATTACTATACCTTAGCCTTTAATAAACTTATTAATCAATAATTACACAACTTTATCATTCACTCATATACAACTTCGCAGATAGATAAACAACCGTGACTTGCTTAACCCACTACAGGGAATTCATAGCGAAGCTTGTTATTAGCAGTGATCTAATTTATCAAATGTATACAATTATTAATGCATAAAAGACAATAGAAAGAGAAACAACACAAGAAACCACAACACCAGATGTAACGTGGTTCACCCCCAGTGTAGGGGTTACGTCCACAAAACTATGTTTTATTCAACTTGCTACAAAACCACAGTTTTATCTGCGCACACAGCTGCAGATCCCTTCAGTCCTTTCAAGCCACGCACACAGCAGTAGGCCTCTGTGCACATAGCTGCAGATCTTTCCTCACTCTTCTTACAAAAACCCTCTACGTACACAGCTGCAGAGGTCGTCCACGCACACAGCTGGGACTTAACCTTTCCTTACACAATCAGCCTTAGCTTCGCCTTTCTTTCTTTACATCAAAAAGCCTAACTTTTCTTATTTACAAAAATGCCTATTTATACATCGCACTATTACAAAACCATGGCTTCAAACCATGGGCACCCAAAACCCTAAACCCTGGATTTAAACCATGGGTTTATTACAAAAAGGGGCTTTGACTTACCCCTACACCCCTAAGACTATTTTGACCCGTAACTCCACTTACAAACTTCCTCAATAACCGCGGAGTTACCAAAACTAATGATCCTTAGAGTACGCATCCCAACAGGCCTCTAAGACTTACTAGTGGCCCGTCCCAGGACACTCTGTGACGGCTCTGGTGGGAGAATCTTCTGCACGAGGGTCTGGAAGCAACTGGTGAGGTTGTGTAGTATGTCGTCAGCTGCTTTCTCCTTTTCCACCAACTCTTGTAACACTGAGGATGATTCTGTGTTAGCCCGTTCCTGTGCAAAAGTGTCGTAGGTCTTCAGAAGTTTGAGCTGGCTCTCTGCAGTATTGCTCAATTCCAATGCTTCATCAACCAGTGGCTGTAGCGAATTCTCCAGCAGTGTTAGCTTTGTCCTGCATGACTCAATTTCCTGCTGAAGTTCCTTGCTGTGCTTCACTTTAGCCATCTTCTGCATAGGTGGCAGCGTCTTGATTTCTACTTTGACTGCATCTAATTCAGCCTGGTGCAACTTGATGGTTTCCTGGATCTTACCTACATCTAGATGGTCCTATAGGTTCGCCCATGCTTCGATGCTGTCTTCCATCAGTTTTGCGACGCTGGCCACATTATCTGATATCTTTGATGTTGAAGCCTGGATGTCCCTATGGCGCTGTTCTCGATCGTCTGGTGGAGTCTCAGGCGGGATGCGCAGTTGAAGTTCTGCGATCTGGTGCTGGTGTTCTGTCTTCAACCTTTCAATCTCGCTGCGAGACTGCTGGGCATAGTCTCTCAGCTTAGCGATTCTCTGTTCTGGTTCCTCTTCTCCTTGTATGTCGGAGTCAGAAAGACTCTGACATGCCTCGTCCAGTGCTCGCATCAGTGTAGTTGTTTTATGTTCAGCATCTTTCTTTTGTTGTGCTACTTCTTCCAGTCGTGCTGCAAACATTTTGTTTTGTTTGATGGTATCTCCCAATTGGATTTGGGACAATTGGTCTTGTGCATGGATCTCCTTTGTAATAGCGAGCTGGCAGAGGTGTAATTCTGACATGTTCATCTTTGTATAATCAATCCCTACGATCATACTCATCTATCACCGGGAATCTGCATCGGTCAGGATCAGAGCTGCGCTTGATACTTGGCCTCGGTTATCTCTTGATGGCCATTGCCTAATATCCTGCTGTGTGGGTGCTGTAGTACTACTTGTCGCAGTACTGGTTATTGACTTTGCTGCTAACTCTTTGAGCTCCGAAACCCTATTGGCTATACCTGTGAGCCTAGCAAGATGTAGTTCCGCAAACTCTGACCATTGTTTAGTAAGCATTCTCGTAGACTTTTCTAGAGCTTGCTCCAGCTCATCTAGCATTATAGAGGCTTCTTCTTCAATATTTTTGTCCTTCGACGCTTTTGACTTTTTGCGGGACTGTGGCTTGTTTACCTCTGCTGCATCTGGTGACTTGCGCTTGGTTGATGGGTTAGGATTTGATATGGTCTTGATCGATTCCTCATCCTGTTCGTTCTGTCCGCCATCGCCACCCTGGCCATCGCCATCCAGCTGCAAATCACTTAGGTCTTCTCTATCTTCTAATGGGTTTTGCTGCTGCGCGTGACTGGTACCTGTGCCAATATTGGTAGCTAGGGGAACTGGAATAGAGGGTTTTTTTCCTATATCTTTCAACCAGTCAGCCGGCCATTGCTGAACTATACCCCTGATATCTGGTTCGGTAACTACATATGGTAATTTAAACCATTGATGTCGTGGATCTAAACGGGCTTGAATGAAAACATGATGTATATCGGCACTAAAGTTCGCGGCGCCTTCATATTTAGAGAACAACTCATTGGTAAGCCGTGGTGTTCGCACAATCTCATAGTGGATACTCATGGCATAAAAGATGAACACAGTGTTCATCATTTGCTGAGATACCTTATCTGAGGATATCCATAGGGAGGCGTACCTCACTGACCCCGGCATGCCTGGGTTTAATTCTACAAACTGAGCTTCGGTGGGTTCTTTCCACCCAACTAATGCAATAAGTATTAATAGCCAGGAATAATGAAAAGTTCTACCTTTTTCCTGTGCATCGCGGGCATCCTCCAGGAATTCCTTCGCAAGATATGCGGCCCAATTGTAAATATACCCCTCAGCGCAGTTTATAGCAATCCGGATAACCGGAGCAGGTACTTCAGTTGGCCGGCATTTCCGTATGAGTTTACAGGCTAAGAGTTCAGCTGCAAAGCGAATTTTCTGTTCCCGAATCGCGGAAGTGTGATACCCCTGTTTCCCCTTTGTCAGGCCAAACCACTCTTTCATAGTTTGCGCGAGCTTTGTAGCCTCATGTTTTGAAGGAAATTCAGTTCCCGGATCAGGTCCTACCATTGGTAAACCTGTGATCTTATGGATGAGTGCGGCATCAATAGGAATTTGTTGGTCCCCTACCCATAAATAGCCGTCATGCACTAACGCTAGCAACTATTTGGCCACTACGGTCACATGTATGCCGTGACCGAAATGCGGAATATCAAGCATCTTGAGTAGGCCAGATTTGTCCAGGCCCGCAGCCCACGGTTGTACTTCCAGTAGTGTCACATTATTATCTGGGTATTTGACGCGGTGCAAGTATTCTGCTGGTGCAAACTATGGAAACTTGCCATGGTCATTTGTGTCATGATCGCTGTACTTAAGCCAATCGATCTTCCCTGTCATACTTCCGATCAACTGAACTCCTTGTGGTAGCGAGGGTGTGGTTAACGTGAATTGCTTTGTTCGACGGGGAAGCTCGGTGCCTGGTCGAACAGGTTGTAGGTATGGTGGCCGCGATGGTGCAATGTTCTCCCTACCCTCGGTCGGGACTTGTACGAAACTGGGGGGATCCATAGGATGATCTACTGGTTTTTTCCCTGTTTGCCTATGCCGGTCTTGGTTTCACTTGGAGCGAACTTCAGTTCTGGACTTTTTCCTGGCAGACCGTGTTTGCATCGGTCGTGGTGGTGCTGGGTGAGATTCTTCATAGGGAGCAGAGGCAGGCGGCCGATTAGAGCAACTTATCAGACCCTCTTGCTCGAATTCTCTTACTAAATCATCAAGCTCTCGTTCTGTTGTCATGGGTTCACTCGTAAATCTTAAAGAAATGTAGAATACAATTTTCCCTAACTTAGGCATCTTCTTATACACTCCATCAATCAAATCGGGAAGGATGGTGCATTGAAGGCCCCAAATCTGACGAAAATCTTGTCCAAGTGGTGCTCAATTTCCGATAATCTTCTTAGTACAGGCATTTAAGGAAATTAAAGAACTACCGCTACCAATTTGGTTGCTTCCCAACGGTCGGATTTTAAGCCTCGCTGTGTTTTTGGTCTTCGGCAGAATCATGGTTTGAGCTTCGTGACAACCAGCACCCTCGGCACAATATTTCCCTTTGACCCGTCCTGGGAATGTCAGCGACAGGACTTTTAGGTTTGATGGACTGGCTTCTTGGTTCTGTCCCTTGGTTTGGTATTCAATTCCGTGTCGGAGCTCGGCCTCCATATACCAGTTTTTGGCTATAGGTTCCAAGGTGTGCATGAACTTATGCACCCACTCCTCGCGAGGTATGTTTTCCCATGCTGCATAACATTGCCTCAAATGGTCCTGAGGGCTAGTCTGCCCATTGAACTTACTTTGCACCTCTTGGAATTGGTTTATGAATCTAAGGCGCAGAAATTTCTGGCAGGCTCCCCAACTGGGAGTAGACATTTTGTGATCGGTCCACCATGCTACTGTAGCTCCTAATGCTGTCTCCAGAGTCTGCATTCTTTGTAACTTAGGTACTTGTTCTGAGAAATGTGCAATAAATTCTCCAAGGTCTGTCAACCCAACATGTGTAGGAAACTCTCTGGGCTGAGCATTAAGGCATCTAAGAGACTTAGTGATTTGCACGCACCTATGGCCATGTAGCTCGTACAATCGATTCTGCCAATTCTCTAGACCATCGTCTGAATCAGACATGCAGGAGCTATCACATTTCCAATCTATTACACCATTGGCATCAGGCTCGACATAATCTTCTTCCTTGGCTGTAATGTTGTAGATGTGGTCTAGAGTATCCTGCTCCCCTTCGTCTCTGATCGGTTCTGTATATCTTTCTCCTTGGGATGGGTCGAGGGGTATGATAAATCGTAGACCATTTCCTTCGAAGGTCATCTGTCTCCTTTTAAGGTTGATGATTGCAGCATTTGCCATGGCCCACTCGATTCCCAACAGGGCTGGATAAGGGTTGTTGTCATCAATGATCTCAATAAATTCAAAATCCGCTAGAGTACTTACCCCATCAATATCTATTGGAACACTAAGAAGTCTCCCAAGGGGCACAATCCTTTGCTGGTTAGCTAATCTCAGTTGTATAGGTGACCAAGCCAGGGAAGGTTTTCCCATTTGTCCCCAGGTCTGCTTGGGAAGGACATTAACTTATGATCCAAGATCCAGAATGACATTAGTCATATCATATTCCCCTATCTGAACATTCAATCTCATTTCCCTCCCCATTCTTTGGACACGACTAACAATTTTCTCCTGATCAACTCCTCTCTGAGGGTCTGTGACAGCAAGAACTTTTTGCAGCTCTTTTAAAGCATTCTGATTCCTCAAGAGTTTCATACAACTCTGTAAAAAGGAGGAGAGTGTACTTACTTTATCCGTCGAAGCATCTTGCGGCTATGAGGCCAGTTGATGTTGCCGCGCAGGTACTGCTGCTGTGTGAGGGTCAACAATATCGCACTGGGCCACCTTGACTGGTGCTTGGTATTTCGCAATGGCAAGTGCTGGGACGTTTTCGGAGGCCTTACGCGCACACACCTCGACAGGTTGTTTCTGCGTATTCTGAATGTGCGTCATAGCTCCACTCCGGGTGACCACATTGATGGCTGCAGCAGGTCTCTGCTCAACGGAAATCAAATGAATACTCTGGGTAGGGCCACTACTGTGTTCCTGAATATTGGCTATGAGCTGGGGATACTGTTCAATCACGTGGTCGACTGCGTGGAAATACCGACAGGTTAAGGTGGGGTTCCGATAGTCGCGAGCAAAATGGCCAGCTTGGTTACAATTGTAGCACACAACCTGGCCTCTACCTCTACCAGTCATACCACCACAGCTGGGACCTCCAAAGGCACCTCTTCCAGAGGCACCGCCGCGGTAACCATAGCCATCATTATTCTGGGCTTCATTTTGCACTCGGTAGGCATCAGAGATGTGTTCTCGCATGAGGTCATAGCTACGACACTCCTCTTAATTATGCCCTACTGACTTACAGAACTTGCAGTAGGGGTTCTTGGGAACTTGAACATATCTCTGGAGAAGATGGCAGTTTTCAGGGTGATGTTGGCTAGTGGTTCAACAAATCTCACAATATAGAACACTGGGATTGAATTGGTTTGGCGCACCCGTATTTAGGTAAGTTCTGACCACAGGGAACTGGTCCCTATCGTGACCTTCTGTCTGACATTGCGTACACCAGAACTCCTCTCGAATGGTTTTAGCCTTCTTCATATCGCGAAGCTCCAGGGCCATTGCTGCTAGTTGCGCTTGGATTTGAGCAATACCAGAATCATCGTCGACGGGGGCGGTCTCTAGCTTCATTGCAATTTCCAGAGCCTCTTGTTGGTCAGCAACCTTCTGTTGCATGAGCGGAGTTTTGATATGTGGAAGTAATGCTGCGATAAACCATTCCTTGTGCTGTGCAGGACTAATGGTAAAGCTGACTTGGTCGAGTAGAACTTTGAATCTCTCGTCAAAGCCCCACACAGATTCGCCGT
>LPNX010065694.1:78962-106084 GCA_001517045.1 Pseudotsuga menziesii | reverse complement strand
TCTCTGTTAACCTAGACAACCACTGGTGCAACTCTATGTGGATACTACCAAAAAAAATTTCATAAGCATCACAAAAAACATACCTTTGTAAAAAGTCACGTGTGCTACAACGCGGATTTGTGTTCTCTTGTTGCGCGAATTTCAGATAAGTCTCAGCAAACCAATCACCGATTTCCGTCACAGAGGGCCTCCAAAACATAGCCCTCGAGGTACGACGTAAACCCCTCTTGAGCAGATACTGAGTTCAACCGGAAACGAAACCAATTTGTTGGGAAATAGGGCAGACCCGGGTTTAATCCTTTTATGTCACACCAACAAAAGACCCACAGTGTTGGCCCTTTCGGCAACAACCTGCGCGCAGGTTGCATTCTCACCCAAAACAGCTATGGGGTGCCGCAGAATCAAGTTTCTGCAAGCAAAGAGGGATATTACTGTACCTTAGCCTTTAATAAACTTATTAATCAATAATTACATAGCTTTATCATTCACTCATATACAACTTCGCAGATAGATAAACAACCATGACTTGCTTAACCCACTACAGGGAATTCACAGCGAAGCTTGTTATTAGCAGTGATCTAATTTATCAAATGTATACAGTTATTAATGCATAAAAGACAATAGAAAGAGAAACAACACAAGAAACCACAACACCAGATGTAATGTGGTTCACCCCTAGTGTAGGGGTTACGTCCAAAAAACTGTGTTTTATTCAACTTGCTACAAAACCACAGTTTTATCTGTGCACATAGCTGCAGATCCCTTCAGTCCTTTCAAGCTGCGCACACAGCAGCAGGCCTCTGCGCACACAGCTGCAGATCCCTTCAGTCCTTTCAAGCCGTGCACACAGCAGCAGGCCTCTGCGCACACAGCTGCAGATCTTTCCTTACTCTTCTTACAAAAACCCTCTGCGCACACAACTGTAGAGGTCGTCCATGCACACAGCTGGGACTTAACCTTTCCTTACACAATCAGCCTTAGCTTCGCCTTTCTTTCTTTACATAAAAAAGCCTAACTTTTATTATTTACAAAAATGCCTATTTATACATCGCGCTATTACAAAACCATGGCTTCAAACCATGGGCACCCAAAACCCTAAACCCTGGATTTAAACCATGGGTTTATTACAAAAAGGGGCTTTGACTTACCCCTACACCCCTAAGACTATTTTGACCTGTAACTCTGCTTACAAACTTCCTCAATAACCGTGGAGTTACCAAAACTAATGATCCTTAGAGTACGCATCCCAACACATTTCATGAAAAGGACCTCCTTGGCACACTCAAGCCAAGACCGTTCCCCTCTGCATACTTTTGTGCTTTCTCGAGCAGAGGGGCCGCACTTTACGAAAAAGCTCACCACTGGTTGTCATTAAGCTCTTTTCCAGCCGTCTCAACAAGAAAATAACGCCGAGCAAACTTGGTTTCGTTCATGCTCGTAAAAGTATTTGAATGACCGTCTAGTCAGTATACGTTTAACCTTTTCCGGCATGATTGGACTACCAACGGTAAAGAAGTCTCTCATCCCCTCCAGGATGGGCGAGCTCTCCTATGTATACTTTTATCCCTTTTTAGACACAGGAGACTACCAATGAAAAAGATCCCCCACTGGAGGCTTCTTCATTCTTTCAGACTCTCTAAAATTGAAAGCACCACCGAGCACTTACCTTCTCGGGCTCGCCAAAAATCCACGAGATCATACCATAACGGTGTCCCTAGACACCACCCCACAGCAAACAGTTTGGAAGCATTCCCACATTGGGTCACCTTTGTTCAGAGTACTTTTAAATGTGTCTTCCTTGGATCCCATCAATATCAAAAGTGTCCACATCCTCCAAGTATTTTCCATCTGCAGCGACAATCCTGGTATTACAGCTATGATCCCATTCCCATGAGTTAAGTTTCATTTGCTACCTGGTCCGCCCTGCCGTCATACTCTTAACAAAGGAAGTTTGAGTCTCCCACTCCCCCCCCTGCCCCTATTCAGTTCTTTCCCTCCCCTCCCCTCCCCCCCCAATTCAGTGAGTCAGTCTGCAGATTGCTTCACACCTTTCGGTTATCCCTCGCACTCCTGGTCAAGGAAACATCATTACCTTGACTAGGGGCAAGTCTCCCTCTGTCGATGCCAACACACATATTCCAAAGGATAGACCCAGAGGTCCCTGTACCTTGGTTTCATTAACATCATTGATGAGTTCCTTGGACCACTTAATAGGAGTCCTTAGCACCTCTCGGGATGGTTGTTTCTCACGGGCTCGACTTCAACTCCATCATCGCACCGTTGAGATTCGTACAGGGTTTGTTCCACACAGTACTTGGTCGAAGACCCCAAATGTCACCCGACTCTAGCACATTGGTGAGTCCACTCGAGGGACCTAAACAGGTTATGTCCCTTGTGATTTCTGGGTTGTGTTGGAGACAGTGATCAGAAGCCCCACCAGTGCTTCGGTATACCTTTATGATTGATGCAGCATACTTGTACCATAGAGACTCCAACTCTCAATCAACAAGTCCATATAGCGATGTACCATTCCAGATCCAGCAAACCATCAGTCATGAATATGTAGCATTCCATGAGAATGCCATGGGTCCAATGTATCGGATCAGTATTGTATTCAGCCTCCCATGAGAGACAACCAGCATTGTAACATCAGTTGTATATGATCGGCTCTTGTATTTTAAAGCATAGATGAAATGATTGTTTTGACATTGTCACGAGCATGGGTGTAACACCCTGGTTTTGACCCCGTTGCATTAGATGTACATGATGTATATATTGTAAATGATCATGGTGCGGAGCTAAAGGCCAAGGCCCCACCATTGATTGGTTATGCTATGTTTCAGTTGAAATTGTCACCGATGGTATATCGCGGCATGCGGCATACATATCAAGTTTTGTCATCATGTAAATATACTTCTTTAATTAAATGAACCCAACCAGCTATGTTCATGGAAACTAAATTGAGAAGGGGCATGATTTTCACAACAATAGGGGGGGGGGATGTCAAACCTTGAGCCATGACAGAAAATCCATGTGTCACCACCCTATTTTGATTTTCCCATATTTCCTTGTTTTATCCAACCACCACCATTAAAAAATGCTGCTATTAGTTGGGGCAGTTATGGTTGGGAGTGGAGTGTGGCAGGACTGTCAGTCCTTGCCCACACGCACACTCCACCAATGAATTGAACCTCATGATGGGAAGGAGAATAACTATGCCCCTCACTCCAATCTCTCCACGATGGTGCTGAAACACTCACGCACTTCCGACTATGCCATTCTCACCATAGTCTATTCATTTCTCATGCATAGGATTCTTTCCTGTTTGGTCTCACGCAGCTAGGAGAGAGGAGCTATTTCCACTGTCATTCACATTTCCACACAGAGGAGTCTAGTGTGTTTCAATCCGTATTGGGATTTGGTGTATATATTCTCTCACACATTGGGTTCTGCATTGTTGATACTCATGCAACAAGCTGGGGTCCATTCAGTCGCTATCACTCCTGATTTTTCCTGTGGAGAGCCATTTTTATGCTCAGGGACAGTGTGTAAGTTTTCCTTACCGATTTGTGGCTCATGCATATGTTTTTCCCTCTATATTTTGGAGTCTGGTGAAAGTTTCCCTCATGCACAGGCTAGGAGATTGTATTTTCTTCCCTAGTGTGGTCTATGTAAGTTTTCCCGGTGCCTTCGTGGTCAAGGGCGGACTATTGTTTTCCCCATGTCGTGAGTTGTGCTTACTATTACATTTTGGGACTGTTGTAATTCGCTTGGGAGTCATTTTTGCCACGATAGGGCCAAGAACGACTCAGGAGTTGTTTCCCTGTTTAAGCTGTGATTGCTGATTGATTGTATGCATGCAATGGTTGGTTTTCGGACTGTGTAAGGAGCAGGGATGGGTGCTTGGTTTGCTTTATAAACCTGGTGTGTTCGGAAACTGTTAAGTCATGAATTTGTTTCCTTTAATTTTATATTTTGATTGTGATTTTATCTTTAGTTTGCTCATATGATTAAATTTTCTCATTTGCTTACTTTAGGAATTTTTGGTTTTAATTGAAATTTCGATTTTTTGCTTTTATTTGTTTTATTAAGTTTGTTTTTTATCTCTTGAAGGGTGTTAAAAGTCATATTATTGAATAATGAAGTCACATTTAGCATCATGAGTATGGTTCAGCTTTTAAACCGCAAGCAAACTGTCAAAAAGCTGAAAAATAGTGAAAAATTAGCATTGGAGATATTCTTGTAGCGTTGGACAGAAAAATTACAAAGGGCGCGCTACAAGAATATCGCGGCCCTTTTATTTTTCAATTTTCATGCAAGTTTTTATCATGATTTCGATCTGGGAATGACTAATTGCATATGGTGAGTTGTTTAATAGGTGTAAGCTGCAGTTTATGAGCAGTCTCCCGAAAGTTATCCTCCTCAAGGTGTCACAGGTGGAGGAAAAGATCATGGTGAACACTGTCCTAATCATTTCAGCCAGATAACTCCCATTGCTGAGCCAATGAAGTAGAATGATGACCGAGTTCTTGAGAAAGAAGAGGACTGCTTCACTGAAGACATATTTGTTCCCCAATGTCACTTTGGGCCTTCCAATTGACAAATAGCATGCGACTTCAGTGTTGATGAAGATAACTTGGTAGCTGCTCGTACCTCTGCTTCGTGCAATCAATTAGCAAGTGCAAATGTCGGAAATGGAAGTGTCTTGGATTCATCAGCGGTCAGGGGACAGTCTCTTGGATTAGTTGATTATGAACACGATGATGATTCCCCAATTTCAGTGAGCACTACTTCAGGAGGGCTTGAATGTGAAAATTCAGAAATGCTTTATTCCTCTCTTCCAGCAAATGATTCTGTCGGACATGAAGCAGTTGATTCCCCCAAAGAAAAGCGAATGCTTACTAGAGCAGATTCTACTTACCATGGAACTGAAGCTTTGAAAAAACAGAGACTACATACAAACAGCCAGGATCACTCTATAACAACGGATGGAAAAGATGAAGTCAAAAAAAATTGACAGTGAAAGAAAAGCAAGGTTCATTGTCTTGTAACCATGAATGTGGTTTTCAAGAGATGAAGGAAGTGGATGTTGGTGCAAGAGAAGAGAGATACATAAAGGAAAGCGATTCGTTGGCATTACAAAATAATTTGAATGGAAATGAAAGCAGAAAATCAGAAACTGGAAATGGTAGTGAAAATGATACCAATTCATCAACATCAATAGAAGGCTTTGAACCTAACAGATCAAATTATCAAATCGGTGAACTCAATTTTGTCAAAGATGAACTTAATGAAGATAAGCCAGACAATGCATCAAATGAACTGATCAGGGGAGGTCCACATTTAGTAGCTCGTGATTTTGTTCAATGATGGTTTGCTGCTGTTATTCACTCTTTATTATTCAATCTTTTAGTCAGATGTAGCAACTCTATTCTGATGCCCTAGACTGTCCAATTTCTGCCTGAGAGTGAACTTTTGAGGGTGTTATATTATCATTCGGCACTGAGTTTATCACCTATTAGTTGGAGTGAATGGACATCAATTTTTCACACATTTGCCTACTATCATTTGCAATAGCTTCAGCTTATATGGGAATGGCATTCAGCTTCCAGACGAATCACTCAAATACCAAATGGAGGAGAAACGTTTATGAGAGTATCTTGTCTAAATGAATGATACATATGATACCTAGAAGTTGCTGAAAAATGGGTTGTCTGGTGCAGAGTTTAATTGTTTTTAGAAACATATGAAGGCAAATACAGGAAGGCCTAGTATCACTTTGATGAGCTGAAAAGAGATAGGTGTGGGATGAACAGTCTGCCATCAATTTCAAAAAGGATAACAGAGTTCATTTATAGAAAACCTTTTTGTGCAGAGATGTTCATGAATCATGCTGACTTTGATGGAAAGAAAGGATATAATTACCAGTTTGTTTTATCTGCTGGGAAAGTTGATACCACCTCACCAAATAACTTGCAATATGATGATATTACAGCAAATATCCCTTTATGGGTATCCCCAGAGCAACTTGATATGCCCAATGTGCATTTACAGCAGTTCAATAGCTCAGAATCAGTATGTACATTAGATACAGTCTTTGATCTGTTTAGCAAACGTGATGTCATACACAGATTGAGGGAACAGCTGAAAAGAAGAGATGAGAGGATAATGGAGATGCAAGCTCAGATTACTGATCAGCTGTAAATCATAAATAATCAAATTTCACACATGACAAATTTACAGTCATAGCTTGATGACAGGGAGTCATTCGGAAGAGAAAGGGAAATTCAGTGATTGCACAAAGCAATTGCAGATCACTGTGCAGGTCATGCAGTGGATATGTCTTGTTCCTATGGGACAATGATTACTAATTATACAATGGTAGATCACTCGATGAGTAGATCAATTTCAGATTTACAGGGTTCCACAATTGGAAGTGCTGAACTATGCAATGGAGGAACTCAAAGATTTCATGAACAGAAGCTGCAGGAACAGAGGTATGAAATGAAAATTTTAGAGGTAAAAGTGTGGAATATCGTAAAGGACCTACCTTGTATTTCATTGAACAGAAATGGAGAAATGACTAAACATGAATATACCCTTGAAAGTGTGAAAGACATGGAGAGAGAATTAGCTGAACTCAAGCGGCTAGTTAGTGGAAAAGCTTGTTAGCAATATTATGGACAAAAACAACATCAATGTAATGGAGGAAATGCTTATCCCTATCATTGAAAAGGCATATGTACATGAGAAGATACAACTTACACAGCACTTCATCAACTGATACTTTAAGAAAGAGAAAAATGCTTTTCAACACGGTATTTGGCACAGAATTCTGCTCTATTTTTCCTGTTTTGAGTGATTGAAGTCAAATGCCTACCACAAGATAATGGAGAGGAATTTTTGAAAACAAAAGGAGGTGTTTGTTCCTAAGATACCCATATACAAAAACCTCTCTCCGTTTTGCAACATCTATCAATGTTGGAAATATTAAATTAAATCTTTGCAGCCTATTTTTCAGGGAGTTTAAATATTCAATATTTTCCTGTTTTAGTGTTCATTTTACGGGGCATATTCTGATCGATTGGAGATGAATTTTGAAAAACCAAGAGAGGTTTTTGTCCATAACAGACCCATTTAAAAAAATCTCTCTCATTGTTTACACAAGTGTCATAAATTGAGAGATATGGAAGCTTATTTGACACCTATTTTCCAGAAATTCACCATATTTGCCAGGAATCCGATTTGCTATTTTTAGTAAATTAGTTAAGTTAGTTAGTTAATGTAACTGCTGGGTAGTTTCAATTTCGACCTAATGAAGGGGAGATGGAACTACTTCTTTGTAAATATTTATAGAGGTGGAAAAGACATTTTAGAGGTTCTGATTTTTGGGAGCATCAGGAGGTTTGCAAGCTGCTTATACTTTCAGACTTGTTCAAAGATAGGTACTGTAACTCTTATATACATTTTCTGATGAAATAATGTGATATATGAATTTTTCCCCTTCATTTTGTCTATGTTGGATTTATTATTGAGCATTTTTTGCTTCTTAAATGATAAATTCATTGCTAGTTGATGTGTTTTTCTGGTGATGCTTATCCTTTAATGTATGAACCTCAGCATAGTCTCTTTGTTGGATCTTATGTGATATGTTAGACATCTTTATCAGTTTATGTTTATGATTTAGTTGTTGCTTTTCTATTGAATGTATTCCCTGCATGTTCTTGAAGCTTACAACCATTTAAATCATACACAAAACCCTAAACTTTGTTTTATTTATTGAGTTTTACTCTTGAGATTGTGTTGGCTTGTTCCCCTAGCCTTAGGAACAATTTCTGGCACAAACATCTTTGGCGCCGTTGCCAGGGACAAAGCTGAAGCATATCTTCCCTAGGATACTTATCACTTTTCCTGGTTTGAGAGGTGAAATTGAACCAGCATTTTTAAAGGCTACTTTCACCAAAAGTTTGACACAGTGGCTACTAGAGGAGTTGGAAGAATTAGAAAGTTTCAGTCATCCCCAGCTTTATGCAGCCCTAATTAATTTGAACCACTATCACCCCTTTCTCTTTTTGAGAAGAAGAAACTAAATCTGTCTTAAAAATTTAATTGGCGACTCCACTATTTCAACATGCAGAGACCAATGTCCAAGGAAGCTATTGTGGCTCGAAGGTTTGCACCATTAAATTTTTCTGATATTCCAAGTTTTCCAAATCCAGTACCTACTATGGATGTTTGGGGAGATTGTCTTCCACGGTTTAGAGAAAGCAAAGAGGACAATCCTTCAGATCACCTCATCAAATTTCATCAATGCATGGTCCAGTTAAATATTCAGCATGAAGATGTGCTCATGAAAATGTTCATGTATTCACTTGAAAAAGATGCACGAGACTGGTATTTTTCTCTTCCCGCTGTTAACATCTCTTCACTAAAAGAATTTCACACATGCTTTCGGAAGCGTTGTAAGTATCTATACCCAGCTGAACTCTTTTTAAAAGATTGTTGTGAGCAGGCTGATGTTTATCATACAATTTCTGATTTAAAGAACCATGATGATGAGTACAGTTAAGAGTTCAAAACATGTCATAAAGAAGTTGAAGATTCAGAATTTGTTGAAGATGAGAATGTAACATTTTTAGATACTGCTGTCAAGAAAGAGGATATTGACGATATACAGGATGATGGCCATAGTATAGATGCTTCAAACAGTTATACATCCACTACCTTAGATTCTTATCAAGATCATATTGCCTCCTTTGAAAAATTGAAATATGATGAACAGATTGAAAGTTCAACAGGTGAAAGTATTAGAGCAACAATAGATGTTGAGAGCAGCCCACATCTTCCAGATTTGCAGACCAGGGAAAATTGCAATATCCATGCGGAACAAAATTTGCAGGGACTGCCTATTCTTCAGTTTGAAAACCAGAAATATATTCTTTCTCCTTATGAATATTCTATTTCAAATTATGAGGAGCAACGAGGTGGGGATTTTCCAAATCTGTTTCATGATGTTATTGTTGATCCTGTTATTCAAGAAGCTTCATCTCTGTCATCAGGATCTTATCTTGATTCTCCTATATTCGACCAAGATAGTGATGAAAAAGGAAATGATAAGGTTTGTGAAGACTCATTTTTTATTCAAATTTCATCTAGCTTTTCTTTTCAGCCGAGAGATGATCAAAAGAGTATTGATGCTTGTCATAAATCTGTTGAAAATCTTTCTAGTCTTGATATATCCCGCAAATATATGATTATTGGAAAGGAAATTTCTTGCTGTGTCAAGCCAGCATATCATCTTGATGAAACCAGATTACAGGAATATCAGCAGGAAGCAGTTGATTCTTTTGTTTGCAAAAATGAAAGTTATGTTGTTAAGGAAGATCTTCATGATACAAATGGTTATAATGAGAATTATATATATATGTAGATGCATCAGATATTATCTCTGTTGCACATACTGCCTTTGATGTGTATGAACAATCAGTTACAAAAGAGGATTGTTCCCAAATTTTTGAAGAGGTTTCTTATGACATTTTTTCACCTGTGATTCGTGAGAAGGATTTGAAGATTGCCTGTCTTTCTTTACCAAATACAGAAGTTTTTTGTTCACCTATCTTTGATGAGTATGCTGCTGAAGAGAATATTCTACATTATGATCAAGAAATTGCTGATTCACATCACGATAGCCATGAGGATGCTATTAAAATTGTATCAAATTCAATTATTAAAGATGACTGTCATGATGATCAGATTGTTTCTTTCAAAATCTTTAAAGATGATGATCAGATTACTCCTTCTGAAAACTTTGAACACGTTGAGCATACTGGCATATTAGTAGAAGATAGTTTCAGATCTGCAGAAGATGAGGAGGACAGCCTATCATTTTCATATTTGTAGGGACTTTTTGATTTTCATCTAGAGAACAAGGTTCATGATCAAGAATGTGTTGATGTAGCATATGTTATGGGCAGTCCACATTTTCCAGACTTGCAGATTGATAGATCAGCAAGTAACAGTTTCACATCTACAGAAGATGATGAGGGTAGCGTTCATTTTTCAGATGTGCAGACACAGGGAAATAGCATCAAATCTGAAGAGGAGCAAAAAGTTTCAGATTAGAAATTCAATTTGTATTTTCCTTTAGCAAAGATCAAGCAGTTTACATTCGGTATTGAAGATTGTGAAGGAAAAGAAGAGCAGCTGCAACACAGTCAATTGGAACAACAGATCAAGGAGGTATTCTTTTATGATTTTGAAGACCCTGTTGCTGACTTTTTAGATTCTCTCAGCAGCATAGATGTTAAGATATTTCTGTCAGAAGGAAATTGTCTTTATCATTTACTCAATTTTTTCTGTATGAGATGGCCTTCATTACTTTTCGAGTCAAGATTCAGCAGGGTGCTTGTAAATCAGTTTTCTGACATGGCTTCATTGGAAGCATGCTTTTACTTGATCATTCTACTCCTAATGGTTAGATGTAGGAGTAGACAGAGGAATAAGCTCTTCCTATGAGCAGTTAGATCTTTTTCAGTTTTTGTTCAGTTCATGAATAAGTAGAGCAGGATGCATGTAAGCTACAGATGGGATACAAGTTTGCAGTGAGATCAGTACTGAAGGCTTGATGACTCCATAGCCCAATGGAAGTTTGCAGTTAGGTAGATAGAAGACAAAAGGCACTGGTCTACAAGTTCTTGAAGCCTCGCAGGGAGGACTTCATCTCGCAGCCGGAGCCAGATGTTAAGTCATGAATTTGTTTCCTTTAATTTTATATTTTGATTGTGATTTTATCTTTAGTTTTCTCATATGCTTAAATTTTCTCATTTTCTTACTTTAGGAATTTTTGGTTTTAATTGAAATTTCGATTTTTTGCTTTTATTTGTTTTATTAAGTTTGTTTTTTATCTCTTGAAGGGTGTTAAAAGTCATATTATTGACTAATGAAGTCACATTTAGCATCATGAGTATGGTTCAGCTTTTAAACCGCAAGCAAACTGTCAAAAAGCTGAAAAATAGTGAAAAAATAGCATTGGAGATATTCTTGTAGCGCTGGATAGAAAAATTACAAAGGGCGCGCTACAAGAATATCGCGGCCCTTTTATTTTTCAATTTTCATGCAAGTTTTTATCATGATTTCGATCTGGGAATGACTAATCGCATATGGTGAGTTGTTTAATACGTGTAAGCTGCAGTTTATGAGCAGTCTCCCAAAAGTTATCCTCCTCAAGGTGTCACAGGTGGAGGAAAAGATCATGGTGAACACTGTCCTAATCATTTCAGCCAGATAACTCCCATTGCTGAGCCAATGAAGCAGAATGATGACCGAGTTCTTGAGAAAGAAGAGGAATGCTTCACTAAAGACAGATTTGTTTTCCAATGTCACTTTGGGCCTTCCAATTGACAAATAGCATGCGACTTCAGTGTTGATGAAGATAACTTGGTAGCTGCTCGTACCTCTACTTCGTGCAATCAATTAGCAAGTGCAAATGTCAGAAATGGAAGTGTCTTAGACTCATCAGTGGTCAGGGAACAGTCTCTTGGATTAGTTGATTATGAACACGATGATGATTCCCCAATTTCAGTGAGCACTACTTCAGGAGGGCCTGAACGTGAAAATTCAGAAATGCTTTATTCCTCTCTTCCAGCAAATGATTCTGTCGGACATGAAGCAGTTGATTCCCCCAAAGAAAAGCGAATGCTTACTAGAGCAGATTCTACTTACCATGGAACTGAAGCTTTGAAAAAACATAGACTACATACAAACAACCAGGATCACTCTATAACAACGGATGGAAAAGATGAAGTCAAAAAAATTGACAGTGAAAGAAAAGCAAGGTTCATTGTCTTGTAACCATGAATGTGGTTTTCAAGAGATGAAGGAAGTGGATGTTGGTGCAAGAGAAGAGAGATACATAAAGGAAAGCGATTCGTTGGCATTACAAAATAATTTGAATGGAAATGAAAGCAGAAAATCAGAAACTGGAAATGGTAGTGAAAATGATACCAATTCATCAACATCAATAGAAGGCTTTGAACCTAACAGATCAAATTATCAAATCGGTGAACTCAATTTTGTCAAAGATGAACTTAGTGAAGATAAGCCAGACAATGCATCAAATGAACTGATCAGGGGAGGTCCACCTTTAGTAGCTCGTGATTCTGTTCAATGATGGTTTACTACTGTTATTCACTCTTTATTATTCAATACTTTAGTCAGATGTAGCAACTCTATTCTGATGCCCTAGACTGGCCAATTTCTGCCTGAGAGTGAACTTTTGAGGGTGTTATATTATCATTCAGCACTGAGTTTATCACCTATTAGTTGGAGTGAATGGACATCAATTTTTCACACATTTGCCTACTGTCATTTGCAATAGCTTCAGCTTATATGGGAATGGAATTCAGCTTCCAGACGAATCATTCAAATACCAAATGGAGGAGAAACGTTTATGAGAGTATCTTGTCTAAATGAATGATACATATGATACCTAGAAGTTGTTAAAAACTAGGTTGTCTTGTGCAGAGTTTAATTGTCTTTAGAAACATATGAAGGAAAATACAGGAAGGCCTAGTATCACTTTGATGAGCTGAAAAGAGATAGGTGTGGGGTGAACAGTCTGCCATCAATTTCAAAAAGGATAACAGAGTTCATTTATAGAAAACCTTTTTGTGCAGAGATGTTCATGAATCATGCTGACTTTGATGGAAAGAAAGGATATAATTACCAGTTTGTTTTATCTGCTGGGAAAGTTGATACGACCTCACCAAATAACTTGCAATATGCTGATATTACAGCAAATATCCCTTTATGGGTATCTCCAGAGCAACTTGCTATGCCCAATGTGCATTTACAGCAGTTCAATAGCTCAGAATCAGTATGTACATTAGATACAAGCTCTGATCTGTTTAGCAAACATGATGTCATACACAGATTGAGGGAACAGCTGAAAAGAAGAGATGAGATGATAATGGAGATGCAAGCTTAGATTACTGATCAGCTGTAAATCATAAATAATCAAATTTCACACATGACAAATTTACAGTCACAGCTTGATGACAGGGAGTCATTCGGAACAGAAAGGGAAATTTAGTGATTGCACAAAGCAATTGCAAATCACTGTGCAGGTCATGTAGTGGATATGTCTTGTTCCTCTGGGACAATGATTACTAATTATACAATGGTAGATCACTCGATGAGTAGATCAATTGCATATTTACAGGGTTCCACAATTGGAAGTGCTGAACTATGCAATGGAGGAACTCAAAGATTTCATGAACAGAAGCTGCAGGAACAGAGGTATGAAATGAAAATTCCAGAGGTAAAAGTGTGGAATCTAGTAAAGGACCTACCCTGTATTTCATTGAACAGAAATGGAGAAATTACTAAACATGAAGATACCCTTGAAAGTGTGAAAGACATGGAGAGAGAATTAGCTGAACTCAAGCGGCTAGTTAGTGCAAAAGCTTGTTAGCAATATTCTGGACAAAAACAACATCAATGTAATGGAGGCAATGCTTATCCCTATAATTGAAAAGGAATATTTACATGAGAAGATACAGCTTACATAGCACTTCATCAGCTGATACTTTAAGAAAGAGAAAAATGCTTTTCAACAGGGTATTTGGCACAGAATTCTGCTCTATTTTTCCTGTTTTGAGTGATTGAAGTCAAATGCCTACCACGAGCTAATGGAGAGAAATGTTTGAAAACAAACGGAGTTTTTTGTTCCTAAGATAACCATCTACAAAAACCTCTCTCAGTTTTGCAACATCTATCAAGGTTTGAAAGATTCAATTAAATCTTTGCAGCCTTTTTTTCAGGGAGTGTAAATATTCAATATTTTCCTGTTTTAGTGTTCATTTTGCGGGACATATTCTGATATATTGGCGATGAATTTTGAAAAACCAAGAGAATTTTTTGTCCATCACGGACCCATTTACAAAAACCTCTCTCATGTTTTACACAGGTGTCACCAATTGAGAGATATGGAAGTTTCTTTGACACCTATTTTCCAGAAATTCACCATATTTGCCAGGAATCCAATTTGCTATTTTTAGTAAATTAGTTAAGTTAGTTAGTTAATGTAACTGCTGAGTAGTTTCAATTTCGACCTAATGAAGGGGAGATGGAAATAATTCTTTGTAACTATTTAGAGAGTTGGAAAAGACATTTTAGAGGTTCTGATTTTTGGGAGCATCAGGAGGTCTGCAAGCTGCTTATACTTTCAGACTTGTTCAGAGATAGGTACTGTAACTCTTATATACATTTTCTGATGAAATAATGTGATATATGACTTTTTCCCCTTCATTTTGTCTATGTTGGCTTTGTTATTGAGCATGTTTTGCTTCTTAAATGATAAATTCATTGCTAGTTGATGTGTTTTTCTGGTGATGCTTATCCTTTAATGTATGAACCTCAGCATAGTCTCTTTGTTGGATTTTATGTGATATGTTAGACATCTTTATCAGTTTATGTTTATGATTTAGTTGTTTCTTTTCTCTTGAATGTATTCCCTGCATGTTCTTGAAGCTTACAACCATTTAAATCATACACAAAACCCTAAACTTTGTTTTATTTATTGAGTTTTACTCTTGAGATTGTGTTGGCTTGTTCCCCTAGCCTTAGGAACAATTTCTGGCACAAACAGAAACCACATAGACAGAGCTAGAGGACTAGCTTTCTTGTCCCCAACCACTGAATAGCACTGGAAGGGAAGTCAAGGCATGAGGGACTGTGTAGCAGAGAAGGCACTAATTCCTTGTGTTGGGTGTGTGTGGGTGTCTTAGAAGTCAAGCTAGTTCTAGTGTAGGTGTTCCTATCTCTGTAATGAGCTCACCAGCTTAGCATTTAGCCTTTCCCAACTCCTTGATGGCCTGATAAACCCAACTATGTTGGCTTGGCTATGTTTTGTGTATCCTTGGCTATGTGTAATCCTGCTTGTTCCTTATTCCTTGGGGAATCATGCCTAGCTCGGGGGTGGCAGCGTTGCTGATAGATTAAGGAGCATGCTATCCTATGGTTGGGTGGAACGTTGCAACGATGTAGCTGGTTGCGGAATGAGCTCCTTATAAGATAAGTAATTTTGTCTATTTTACTTTTGCAATCACATTGTTGTTAATCAATATGATGAACATGTTGAATTCTTGTATGAATGTATGTTGCTTCTGCTGTGTATGATAAATAATTGTATCTGTATATGTTCTATTCAATGCATTTTGTTTTCAGCATTTCAATTTTTATGAATTCACATGTTCATGGGGTTGGTTTCCCGGATGGTTAAGGCCATGGTAGCGTCCTCTTCCCCGGTTGGAGGGTTAGGGACGTTACAGTGTGGTATCAGAGCCTGCAAGTTGCAACATGGGCCTCTATGGGCCATGAAAGACCAGTTAGCAGAGGCATGTTGCCTTCTGCCCAGTAGAAATCGGTGAATGACTGGAAATTTCACAAAATTGTCTAAGTGTTTGAATTGTCGGTTCATCGGAACACTTAGTGGGACGAAATTTCGATGTAGCGGAGAGCTAGGTGGAAGCACACTCAATGGAGGACAATTGGAAGGAAAATTTTGGGAAATTTTTTCTAAGAGTTCGATGTCCGTCGATGGATCATAGTTGATCGAGCACCTGTCTTTGCGGATGTCTAGACAACTACGCATCTGATGGGTAAGGCCTCCAACCATTAACATAGTAAAGAAAGTTCAAAATTTTTCCAAGTAACGAAAACATCAGCCATCGGAAGCAGAAAGTGGCTCGTGCGCCCGCCGTTTCGGAAGCCTAGAGCACTAGCCTTCTAACGAGAAGAGACTGCCAATATCGATCAGGTTATGCCTCAGCAAATTGGGCCGCCGATCGGAAGAAGATCGAAGCTAATGGGCCGCCATTGTGGCTGCTGATGGAACTATTTTGCTGATGAAAAGAAGAGATTTGAGCCGATCAAGCGGCAAAAAGGAAGACCAAAAGGGGAAATTTTGAAAATTTCTCTAAGTCCTAGAATCATTGGCCATCGGTGATAGTTAGTTGAACACCTTACCGACACCTAGTTAATTCAGTTGCCGATGAGCTACGTCAGATGAATTTAGTGGATTGAATGTTCACCATTGCAGCTGTCTAATGGACTATGCTTCCGAAGGATAAAGGCTTCGACCACCGACAGTTGATGAGTTTATGGTCTGCGGAACCCGTAGTGGGATCACTAACCATTGTTGCGGATTTTTAGTGGACTATCCTCCTGATGAACAGTGCACCAGATCACCGATGAATAGTGGAGGAAGTTAATTATTTTAACCGCTGAAATTTCTAATTGATAGTTCGAATGAGACCCGATTCTGCATGAGGAAATTTTGAGTTTTCAGTGGGCTTTCTTAGTAGATTTTGACTGTTTTTCAGTAGGAATTTCAGCGGTTTTTCAGTGGATTTTTGGGGCTGAAAAGGAGACAGGGAAGCCACAAGGTCAAATGTTCTTTGATGAAGAAAATCCTGTTATTGGGAAAATTTGTTATTTTATGATTATTCTAGGAGAAGGTAAGTGATTTTGATTTATATCAATATTATGCATCTAATAGTTGTGTTACTAACACATTTGCAGAATCATAGTCACCTTCGAGGGTAGTATTCCAGGTAGTACATTTTGGTAAGTAAGTGGTGGTTTAGTTATGAGAACCCATGATGGATATGATGCTCAGGATTCTTATGAGCAAGCAGAAGATGCCATGGGAGAAAATGTCCGTAATGGGAATGATGACATTGAGTCCAATGGGAGGAGATTCCAAGAGACACCGTCAGATGTTGCAGCCACCATGAGAAGCTTGATCAAAGCCTAGGAAGAGCAGCATCAGTTGAATGCTGCAATGTTGCAGAGTTTGACAGACTTGCAAAGAAAGATAGACTCTAGACGAGGTATAGCAAGACCAGAAGGCAGTAAGAGTAGTACTAGGAGAAGGAGAAGGAATTCTAGTGGATCATCTGATTCTAAAGAATCTAGCGGGGATTCAAGTTCTTCTTCTCATTAAAGGAAAAGGAAGAGACACCATAGGGATCACTCTCAGGATGAAATTAGGAAAGCTAAACCTCCTACATTTGATGGTGAGGTAAAGACTGGACAAGAGGCTGAAGCTTGGCTTCTTTGGATAAAGAAGTACTTTCAAGTGCATGATTATTCAGGAAACATGAAGAAAAGAGTTGCCATATTCAATATGAATGGAAGAGCATCCATTTGGTGGGAACACTTCATGCAAGTAAAGAGGATCAGTGAAAGGAGACTTAAGTGGAAACAGTTGAATAAGTATTTCAAGTAGAAATACCTCTCTGATAGGTATTATGATGACAAGATTAAGGAGTTCCATGAGCTGAGATTGGGACAGCGGACCATGGAAGAGTATGCAAATAGGTTTTTGGAGCTGTTAAGGTATGTCCGGTACATCAGAGATGAAAAGGTGAAGGTCCAGTGTTTTCTGAGCGGATTACCTCAGTCTTACAAAGATAGAATTGAGTTTTACGAACCTAGAACTCTTGAAGAAGAAATAAGGAAGGATAAGTATTGTTATGAGCAAAGCAAAGATAAGTCGGATTACCATAAGGCATGGAAGGACAAGAAGAATGAGAATTTTGACCAAAGAAAGAAAGGTTTCAAACCTTCTAACTTCAGGAATCAGCAGAAGCAGCCATCTCAAGCTGTGAATAAACCAGTTGGAATGAAAGGAGAAAAGCCTAAGGATCCACAACAAAATAGAGGGCCACTTCAATGTTGGAAATGTGGAGGACCCCACATGCGTAGAAATTGTCCACTCGAGAATGAGAGTGCAAGGCCAACTTATAAGATTCAAGAAGCATAAATAGTGGGTCAAGTAGCAAAGGCAGTCCCTAGGATTTATGCAGCACTGGAGGACCGCCAAGTAGATCACCAATAAACTATGGTTGAAGTAGCAGGTAAGATTATTGAACAATCTATTTCTATTTTGATTGACCCTGGTTCTAAGCATAGTTACATTACTCCTAGAGTAGTGGAGATTTGTGCTTTTAAAAAAGTAAAGCATAGGAATTCTTGGTTAGTTCAGCTAGCCACTGGAACTAAGAGAAAATTCAATGAAGTGGTAGAGAAATGTCCATTGGTCATAGATGGATTGGTCACTTGTGTAGATCTAAATGTTCTACTGCTAGGTTCCTATGATGTTCTCATTGGAATGGATTGGTTAGAATCTCACAGGGTGAAGCTTGAATGTTACAATAAGAATTTTGAATGCATGAATGAAGAAGGGAATCTATTAGTTGTGAAAGGTATTCCAAAGGTGATTTTAGTAAGGCAGGTTTCAGCAATGCAGTTAAAGAAGTTCTATAGGAAGGGTTTCCAGTTGTATGCAGCTCACATTTTGGAGACATCAGGAGATGAAACTCCTAGGTTGGAGGACTATCAGGTGCTACAGGAATTCAGAGATGTTTTTCCTAATGAGATTCTAGGGATTCCTCCAAAGAGGGACATTGAATTCACTATTGAACTTGTGCCAGGAGTAGCACCAGTTTCCAAGACACCCTACAAGATGAGCACACTGGAGATGCTAGAGTTGAAGATGCAACTGCAAGAGTTGTTGGAAAAGAAGTATATCCAAACAAGTGTGTCTCCTTGGGGAGTGTTTCTGCCTTTCACACACCTGGGTCACGTGGCAGAAATTTTCAAGCCACTCGGTGTGCCCTTGGGGGCAAGTCTCAAGTCAAGGCTGTCACCTTGTTCTTGACTCCTCCGTTTAGGCTCAACTCCTAACAAAACCAAGGGGGGTAGACCCTATTAAGTTACTAAGGACAATTTACTTAGTAAGGTGATGTTAAACTGAATGAGTTACTTAGGAGTTCGAGATTTAACTATGTACAATCAAAGATGCCAAGATACAAAAATGAACACACGAAAGCACAATGCTGAGACAAAATATATATATAAAGCAAGAAAATAACCAGTGCCTTAAAATGGAGTCAGAAAATAAGATCAATGTACTTGCATGTGCTTGGAGTGAATGTTTTGCGATTGCCTCTTGGTACATTTTAAGTTAAATTTGAAGTATGAGTTGATTAAAATTAGGCAAAGGGGGGGACTCCAGATATACCCGAGAGTACTTGGAGTATGTCCAAAACTAAACCTTCACGGCTACCCGTAAGGAATATGTGGGATGAAATGGAGTCTCTAGGGATATTGTTAATAATGCACCTGTTAGGGTGTGACAGAGATCGACGCCCCAAGGTCACTTTTCAGAAGTTCCTGCTTCCTTTGGGTATTTTTCCACCGTGATGGTTTGATCTAGGTGTTGGATTTTCACCTATTGGTTTGTTAATTTGGGAGAGTGAGTCCTAATTATACTAGTCACTCAAGTGATTTTGATACAGCTTGACTGATCGGATGAACCGAAGCCAAGTGTAGATCATACACACCAGAGTCTTGTCGATTTTAATAGATTTTCAATGGATGTTCTTGTTTAAAAGAAAACCCTCCAGGAACCTCTTTCGATCCAAGTGGATCTCAATAGGGGAATCGAGGAGGGGTTAATTTTATAATAGCTAAAAAACAAATGATAGGAAAAAAAAATAGATACACAATTCTAGTTTCCTAATTATTCCTACCACGAATCTCTTTCCCCTTTCGGGTCAATCGGGAAGTCGTGGGGTAAGTATTACGATTACTTTGAAATGTAAAATATGGAATAGTAAATTAATAATGAAATAAATTATAATACCCTGCATATTAGATCAATACTATTTTGAAAATAAATGAGCAAAAAGCAACAAAAAAGACATCGACGCAAATCCCCCCAGGGGGGATGGGGAATGGGTTGGAAAGAGCCTATTCAAAAAATATTTTTATTTAACAGCGGTTACAATATCAGAGAACTGATATAATTCCTCTTGATCCTTATATGGAATTAAATCAAGAGCTTACAAAGTGCGAAAATTAAAGGTTTTAGTCAAATGGGAGACCCCTGGGGGGATTTCAACGCTCCCGACGCCACTTCCGAACAGCAGCTTCCTTTATTTTTTGTCAAACCTGCTAAAAACCAGCAAGCATATCAGACTCAAATATGCCCAAAATCACTCTGAAAGTACCTTTGGGTCAGCTCACTTTTAACCAAAACAAACTAAGTTAAGACTAGTTAAAAAAGGTAGAAAGGAACCAAGGAAAGCATGCTTTCCTTGGGATATTGGATTGCCTTTTGGGAAGCCAATAATATGTGCACTTTTATTGTAGAATATGAAATTTTAACGTACAGCAAACTGAAATCAAATGCATGCAAGCTACAAATTTTCTTTAAAATTACATGCAAAAAAGGACGATTTCCCTAAAGCTAGATCTAGAAAGCTTATGAAACCTTTTAAGAGCAAGATATAGACTATGGGATTTGAGAGGATAGATCTATGTTGAAATTACTTTTAATATTATAGATCTAAACAAAATCAAAGCTACGAACAAAGTAACCGGGTAAAAGAGTTGATTTTAAGGGAGGAAGAAGGAGGAGAGAAATGTTGGTTTTCCTTGAAGATCCACAGTGGAGCTTTCAGGTTGAATGTCGAGGGACTATGCCTTTGGAAGTTTTTGTAGAGAGTGAAGAAGAAAACTAGATCAGCATCCTCTCCAATGTAGGAACCTGCAGCTTAGCTGAAATCAAAAAACTTGCCGAAAAACTTGTGAGATCCGATTAGTACATACACAGAGATTCAAAATAACATGCATATAAGCTTATAGGACATGCTGAATGTAGATCTCTAAACATGCATCAAAGGAAAGAGATGGCCAATAAACTTATTGAAAAGCACCTTTCCTATCAAGATTATAATAAGCTTATTATCAATCTTAACAACGGATCTACAAGCAATTAGCAAATCATGAACACAGATACAGGTTACCTCAGTAAAATAATGGCAATGATCATCCACACATACATTGGCACAACACCATATTGCCTCCAAAGCTTCTCTTTATTTCAAATGAACAATAACAACAGTTCAATAGCAGCAGCACCTCAATCCCAGTTCTCACTCCTGGAAGAGGCTGTTGTGCTTGGATATATACAAAAACTAAGAGATACAGCCCAGGGGGCGCAAATCCCAAGGAGACACATCAAATCAGCTGAAGGAGAGTCCATCAATGCCTGATCTGTGTCTAGTTGAGCCAGATCTGAGTCTCACTGAGTGCAGCTGTCAATCGGGGGGCTGATCTCACTGACACCTCAACCTGTTGACTGAAGCATCCACCAAAACTCATCTAGATGAGCCAAAAACATGTGGAGGAGAGAGGGAGGGAAAAATTCCCCATAAAGGATGTTGAAGATCAACTCTGGATCTGATTTGATCACCTCCTTCAGTCAAGGATTTGTCAGATCCAATGAATCTGCTTCAGATCTGACTGATTTCAATCAAATCGGCTGAGAATCCACTGATTTATGATTTTGGATTTGCTCCATTATTCATCAATTTATTAATTAAAATCATCAATAATTGATTTTTGGGGCTTTTTGACTTGAGTGATGGAAAATCACTCAAAACTAGGAAATAGTGGGTCCATGGGTTTACATGGTGCTCTTAGCTTGAAAATGAGCACCTACATGACTGGAACTGATTATTTGGCCCACTTTTATTACAAAATCAATTTTTCCAATTAAACTATTAAAAAATAGCCTAAGTTTTGGAAAAATTAAATTTTAATAAAAAACACTAAAAAAACTAAAAAATTGAAAAATTGAAAAAACCTAATGGGACTTAGACATGTTAATATGACTCGACCATGATGTCTAGCATGCTTATACATTGACACATAGACTCTAATAACCTCAATATGCCTAAATGCCAAGCCGACCACCCCAACTTTGGAGGTATGGAGTGAAAAACTCAGAAATTATCAGTCATTTATTCAACAACCAATAATAACCAAGGGAAAAAACACCCTAGGCTGATCGGATTGACAAATAAATTCGAAGAGACCGAGTCTTTTACAGACACTATCATTCTAGAACATTTATTACAATTCCCCCATGGGGTATGAACATGTGATATAGTACAACAAGCACTTCCCAGAAGTACTTCCAAAGGTCTTCTGAAGTCCGAGCAAGTTATCCTTGTCTGGTTCACCAGGCTCACTTGATAAAAAACCACTAAGTACAACTTAGGTGGTAAGAGGGAGCACCGGTTTTGTTTGTAAAGAAGAAAGATGGAACACTTAGGTTGTGTTGTTGATTACATACAATTGAACAAGGTTACTATGAAGAATAAATATCCTTTTCCTAGGATTGATGACCTCTTTGATCAAATGAGAGGAGAAAAGGTATTTTCCAAGATTGACTTGAGGTCTGGTTACCATCAGGTGATTCGAAAACAAGATCTTTGCTACTCTATGACGTTAACATCAATTGCATAAAGAGCATGAACGAAGCTCACAAATCCATAAGAAGAGAACCAAACAGCATAGACAACATGCACATAAAGACAACAAGTTGATAACGGAGTTCGTCTAGGATGGACTACGTCTCCGGGCCTGCTTCTCAATAGGAGGGTCGATCTATAATCTCAGCATAAGGAAAAATACATGGCAATGATACAATGATACCTTGGCGACAATGTTCAGGAAGAGAACCACTTCCCAAAACACAACAAGACTGCTTCCAGCAACTCCGAAGCCTGAAGACGGTGTAAAACGAGTATAAACACTCGTACATTCCTCCTGCAGAGCTACGCAATCTCCCTTCTCTCCTTTAGATACAAAGTATCCACTCCAAAACATGAGTGGGAAATGGCAATTGAATGGGTTTATATAGGTTGTCTTGCCCTTCTTCACATGACTCTCATGGATTCCTTTGGTTGCAACTAATTTTTCTATCTTGGCCTTGGTTACAACTTCCTCAAGTTGGTTTTCATATGGTTGGGCTTTTTATTAAATAATAAACCAACTTGTTACAACTTCTTTACAAACATGGCATGTTTGTTTTTGGTTACAACCATGCATTAACTTCATAACAACTCAAGGAATAAAATAAATGAGTAATATGTGAGTAATTTTTCCACTCACTTCAAATATTAATCATTTTACAATTTCTCATGATTAAATGCATGAATGTCCTAAAACTCATTTCAAGCACAAATGCATGCATGCTAGTCATCATGCCACTTCATCATGCCATGTCACCATGCCACATCACCATGCCATGTCACCATGCCACATCACCATGCCATGTCATCATGACACATTATCATGCCATGTCAGCATGCCACATCACCATGCCATGTCATCATGTTTGTACAGTACGGATGCCACATGTCACCCTGTCAGTGGTGCCACATGGCACCTCTTTTTGCCAAATTTGCCTGTTGACCTTATAGAACAGAACCCGATAAATTTCTCATACGGAGTCTGTTTGAGGTGAAAGAAATGCCGTTGGAATCGTCTCGATGAGCCCTTCGATCTGGTACTAGTTTTGCTGAGATTGGAGGACTTCAAAAAAAATTCCTTCTTAGATCCTCCTGGATCATTCCTCCCCACTGAGAAGCTTTTGGCCTCCAAAAGCCTTTACTAATCAACTAGTAGGTGAGGGAATTTCTCCCTCACGTTCCCCTTCTCAATCCACTTGGCCTTGCTTGGATGAGTTCCTTTGATGCCCACTCGAAGATAATCAACATCACCTCTGCGAGAAGTCCTTGTCCTTCTGTCCAAGATGACATCTTCCTTTAGCTCATCCATGTACTCAGGAGAAAATTCATCAACTGATGGAAATGAGACATTCTCCCTTTCATCCATAATCATGGGAGGCTCATAGAGTTTCAAGTTCTCCACATTCACCACTAAGTAGATCTGCATGTATGGCAATAGCTCTAAGCAAAAAGCATTCATCCCAATCTTCTCCAAGATGGTGAAGGGACCATATCTAATAGGCTTGAGCTTCTTACATTCTCCTTTCATCCTCTCCTTGCTGATGTGAAGCCATACTTGATCTCCCACCTGAAACTGATGATCAGCTCTATGCTTTTCGTGGCGAGCCTTGTACTGGGCTTGACTCTTCTCCAACTGCTCTTGCACTACTTGATGTACCTGTTGAACTCCCTGAATGAACCTGCGGATTTGTATTCATCCTTGGAAGCGCTTGAATCAGCCTCTCTCCCATAATTCAAGTCCAATGGATTCTTTGGAAAGTACCCAAAGCATGTCTCAAATGGCGAGATCTGAGTGGAAGAATGCATAGCCCTGTCGTAGGCATGCTGCACATACTGGATCTGTTCATCCCATAACTTAGGATGCTTGTTGCAATAGCCTCGAAGCAAATGGACAACTATCCTATTGACTACCTCTGTCTATCCGCCGGTCTGTGGATGGAAAGCAGTGCTCCTCTTCAGCTTGGTGTCCCTCATACACCATAATTTTGTCCACAACTCTCCAAGGAATCAGGAGTCCCGATCCGAGATAATGGACATAGGAAGTCCAAAGTGAACCCATACATGCTAAAAGAAAAGAGAAGCAGCCTACTCTGCAATGACCTGCTTTTTACATGGCATAAGAATACACATCTTGCTAAACCTATCCATGACCACATACAATTAGTCATGACCCTTCCTAGACATAGGCAAACCTCCCACAAAATCCATGGAAATGCTTTCCCAAGGATGGGAAGGAATAGGAAGTGGTGAGTACAGCCCCAATTTTCTATTAGTGGGCTTACAAGTAGAGCACATCACACACCCCTTTACATATTTTTTTACAATGGCTTTCATGCGAGGCCAATACATGAGTCTTTGCAAATGAGCCAAAGTCTTACCTACCCCAAAATGCCCTGATACAAGAGAAGTATGAGCTTCTCATATTACATGGACTCTTTCACTGATAGGAACACATAGCTTGCCCAAATGATAGAGCAAATTTCCCTGCAAATAGTAGTCTTCCACCTGTGTGCCATTGGTTAGCTATTGTTAGAACAATCTGTCAGGATTATTGTAAATAAATAAAAATAGGAATAGGAATAGATAGGAATCCAAACAGGCTGAGCGGAAGGTGAAACCCAACCGCCATGAGATTTGTATAAGTATAGGCTTTTGCATTGGAATAGTTAATGAATCGGGAGTTATTACCAACAAGTGGTATCAGAGCAAGGCTGCCTACCTGCCGTAACTCCTACCTGCTGCATTTCAGCCCTGGCATTCTGCCTGCCAGTCTGCTCCTTCAGGCTTCCTGCCCATCGCCAATCTGCCCCTGCGCGCATTCATTATGTGCGTTTATTTTCTGCCTGAGTCTATTCTCTGCTAGAACATTATTATACCTAATCCTAATTCCTAATTGCACTCCTCGGCCGTTGTGACAGTATTTCTCTAGCGAGTTCCTGGCCTCGACTCTCTTCTAGTCTTTGCTGAACTCGTCGAGGTGAGATATTGCCCATAGGGAATCCAAAAACCCTAATTTCCATGCCATGTCAAGCCGGATACATTTCCAGCTTGTTTCTGCGACCTGTGATTGTCTGCGAGGAGAGATAGCTTCTAGTATTCTGTGCTATTCTGGAGATTTCCTTGAAGTCTAAAGGAGTTGTGGAATAGTGTTCCTTTCCTCGAACCAGTCATAGCAGCATGCCGAAGTTACCATTCAGTAGATAGCTGCGCCTATTTTGGAATGTCACGAACCCTAGATCAACGTTTCTGGTTATAAACATTTACGATATTTAGTTTCTTGGACATCAAGTGATTGCATACTGTCGATAATATACTGGTGATCGATAATATACTGGTGATTGCATATATATACTGCGTTGATGAGCCTGTGACTCGATGATAATATACTGCGTTTTACATACTACGTGGAGATGTGAAGATTGCTGTGTGGAGATGTGAAGGCTGAGCGTGGAGCCTGCATCTTTTTTGTGCTGCGACCTACCTGGAGGAGACTGCGTGGAGGAGACTGGCGTGAAGCTTGTATTGAAGACTGCATTGATAGACTGCGTGGAGAACCTGAAGAATGCGACCTGTTAACCTGAAGAATGTGACCTGAAGAATGCGACCTGTTACACTATATTGTGACTCATATATTTTTTTGAGATAGCTTCTTTTGAGCTAGCTATATAATACTGTGTTGAGTTTATATCTGCCTAGACTGATTTTTTATGAAGACTGTACACTATTGTATTGGAGACTGCCTATTGATAATTGAGGTAGGATTGGTGTGACTGCATTGAGCGTCTGGTGACTATTTTGAAGGCTGCATTCTATTTGAAGGCTTCCTTGGAAGAATAATTAAATCTTTTGGTTTTATTCTATTGATTGATATAAAAATTGAAGACAGACTAATATATGCTGACTGATATATATACTGTGCTGCGGCCTGCCAAGAATACTGCTGCGTGCCATTGATATGGGTTGAAGACTGTTGCTGGTGTAAGAGAAATGACCTTCTGTTTATACCTGCGTGAAGAGTGCCTTCACGCGCTGGAGGAGACAGCTGCGTGGTGTTGAGAGGAAGATTGGAGAATGCATTTTGGGACTGCGTTGTGATATATGATGGTATCACTTGTTGAAGACTGCGTTGATCTATATATCAACTGCGTTGTGATATATGATGGTTGAGTGTATTATTTGTTGCAATCTATCTTGTGACTGCGTGTGACTGCGTTGAGTGTATTATTTGCTGCTACCTATGAAGATGGAGATGCGTTGAGCCTACGCTGGAGATTAATATAATGCATATGTTATATATTGCTACTGATATATGCTGATGGCACACGGATGAAGAGTTGGA
Organism: Pseudotsuga menziesii; assembly: GCA_001517045.1. Classification (NCBI taxonomy): domain Eukaryota; kingdom Viridiplantae; phylum Streptophyta; class Pinopsida; order Pinales; family Pinaceae; genus Pseudotsuga; species Pseudotsuga menziesii. The sequence continues at coordinate 79,354 of LPNX010065694.1, read as the reverse complement.
GCTGCTTGCAATCAACGTTGAAGCTAGCTGAAGCCTGAAGCCTGCGTGTGCTTGCCATGAAGCTATGCCTGAGTGAAGCCTGTGAAGCTGTGAAACTGCGTGAAGGTAAACTCTTGGAGCTGTAATTGTTTGTGACAGTTGACACAAAACCTATTTTGCCCTAATTTTTGTGCATAAATTCTGTAAACATGTTCATTTGTGGAGAGTGAAAGAGGCCGTGAATGCTGTGTATAAGTCACGAATGATGAGGTTGTTGTATGAGCCTCAGATTGTTGTATGAGCCATGAGTTTACATGCTGCATTGAAGAGCTGCATAATTTTTATGTATTTCCTGTGACCATTGGAAGTGCACAAAAACCCTAATTTGTGCCCTAATTCCTCTGGTGATTCAT
>LPNX010065694.1:0-68522 GCA_001517045.1 Pseudotsuga menziesii | reverse complement strand
CTCAAAAATAAGGTGCTTGGGAAAAAACCACATGGGAAAAAAAACCCCCCTTCTAATTAAGCAGGTAGAATCAGGATCAATCTGGTTCTTCTGTGCACAGGTATATTGGGGCCTGGCATGTGAACCTATCCATCATTATTTATGGAGGAATCTTCCTCTTTGGAAGAAGAATGATATGCTCAACTAAATCAGAAATATAGACAGCTGCCGGATGAAGACTGGACCCATGTAGAGCAACTGAAGTCAACTGAAAAGTGAGGAAAGGTTCTTGAGAATTCAGAGAATGTGAAGAACACTCAAGAAACTGATATGTTGCAGCCATGAACAGCAAACCATGAGTGGTAATAACAGCCCCAAGTGTTAGGAGCAGGTGTCCAGGCGGATGCAGAAAATCTTCCTCTTTACTAGTTCTGTGAGAAGATGAGCATGTGATCAATGGAAGAGAAGCACTGGGACTGTTGAGAGTGAATGCTAGAGCTCCATAGTCTGATATAGCTTCTGAAATAGATAATGAATCACATAATAAAATATCAGCAACCTCATATGAGGAAACTAATACCAAATCCCCATCAGCAGTTTTGAAGAGAAAGTGCGGTACTTGATTTTTCACACCGGAATTGGTGAGAGCAGCTACAAGCATGACTGAATGCTTTTGAATTTTAAAATATGAACCGAATAACATCATATCAGAAATTAAATCAGATCTAAACAGGTTCAAAAGAGATCCAAAACTGTGAAATGGAATCAAATCCCCAGCAGTAGTTTTGTAGGAGACTTGCGGTACTTGTTTCTTCACACCGTTGATGAGAACAGCTACAAGCGGTACTGAAAGATTATGAATTTGATATATTAAACCAAGAAATATCAGATCAAATATAAATAATATCATATCAGATCCAATAAGGTTAATATCAGATTCAAATAAATGGTTAACCGTGACGGTCGATGCACAGCTTTTTTCTTCTTCAAAATTCTGAATTTTGGTGCATGCAATCCTGCAGGAATTTGCTGGAAAAACTAGATCATGGGGAGCGAATGGATCACTCTGGTAATCTGATATTTCTTCCAAAATATCCAAGGTATCACATATTTGCACACCAGCAGCAACATTAGAGGGAGAAAAATCAAATTTCTCTTCACTTTCGGAAGCAATTACTAGTAAATTTTGCACAGAATTTAAAGGAAAATCACCAGTGAATGTTTGCATGGAAGTGCAGAAGCATTTTTCTTCAATATCAAAGATTCAAATGTCTTCTTCTATTTCAGAAATATGAGAAGATGAGATATCAGAGATCTCATGAACTTCCGGAGCATCAGGAGAAGGAGTCACCGCATGGAAACTATCTTCAATTAGAATTGACTGTGTAGAAGCTTCTGCTTCTTCTTTATCTTGAACAACTTCATCAGAGAGAGTGGAGGCTGAGATTTTTGGATCAAGGATGATTATGGTGCTGGATGTGCTCTCCAAAGTGCTATTATGTTCCTCATAAATCATTCCAAAGGTTCTGTCCAATCTTGTCCAGAGGTCCTTCGGGTCTTCAATAGATCTAATGAGGTAGCGCAAGCTAGGAGAAGGACCCGTTGCTATTGTTCCAAAAGCTCCATCACTTTTATTCAGCCAATTAATCTTTCTGAAACACTCTTTACCGAGTCCAATAGACACCCGAGAGAGACCTTGTCTCATCAGAGATGAAATCATTTCGAAGTTGTACCTGCAAAACAAAAAAAATGATCCAGTAGGAGATCTGAGGAGGAGAAGTGCCTTGTCCGCCGAGGCTCTGATACCATGTTAAATTTGAGCATATAGATCTGTAGACAAACACACATCTCACAAAGAAGATCTCACAATTTACTCAGCCATTGAAGAATGAAACAGTGCAAAAGCCTTGCAGTTGTGAATGCTTTCATTAATCAAAAAAGTAATCCAGATAATAATTACAATGATGTAAAATGGCTTTAATAGCCACAAGCAATTTGAATCCACATGAGGAAGTTCGAATTGATGACTCTACTTGACTGTAGGTAACCAAGACTTGTCTAAATCACAATTGGAGTTCTAAAACACAACTAACTGTTTCATTTAGTATTAAATTATGGTTAACTGACTGTGGTAGGTGAGAAAAGCGCCCCACATGTGTGCAATTAATTAAACCATTATTTAACTGAATGTAACTGACTCCTAACTTATCTTGACTAGTCATCAACTGAAGTTAACTGACCTTGGTTGGTTTCGGCACTCCCAGTTGCTTCCTAAATTGTAGGGATTGATCTAGAAGACTCCTAAACTTATGCAATCAAGTGCAATAAGTGGCAGTGAGCCTCAATTAGTGTTCCCCACACTTTGGTAACTGAAACATGTGCCCCAATTAGGTTAAGTTTAACCAATGGAGCTAATGACTATAAATAGACTGGATGGACTCCCGATTTAGACATGACTCCCGATTTAGACATATGAACAAATTTGGACAAGGGAGGATTAATAATCCTAACAGCCAGGAGAGAGGAGTTGTTTCCACTGTCATTCACATTTCCACACAGAGGAGTCTGGTGTGTTTCGATCCATATTGGGATTTGGTGTAAATCTTCTCTCACGCACTGGGTTCTGCATTGTTGATACTCACGCAGCAAGCTGGGGGCCGTTCGGTCACTATCACTCACGATTTTTCCTATGGACAGCCATTTTTATGCTCAGAGATAGTGTGTAAGTTTTCCTTACCGATTTGTGGCTCGTGCATATGTTTTTCTCTCTGTATTTTGGGTTCTGGTGCAAGTTTCCCTCATGCATAGGGTGGGAGACTATATTTTCTTCCCCAGTGTGGTCTGTGTAAGTTTTCCCGATGCCTTCGTGGTCCAAGGTGGACTATTGTTTTCCCCATGTCGTGAGCTATGCTTATTGATACGTTTTGGGATTGTTGTAATTCACTTGGGAGTCGTTTTAGCCACGATAGAGCTAAGAATGACTCAGGAGTCATTTCCCTGTTTAAGCTTCGACTACTGATTGATTGAATGCGTGCAATGGTTGGTCTTCAGACTGTGTAAGGATCAAGGATGGGGGCTTGGTTTGCTTTATAAACCTGGTGTGTTAGGAAACCACACAAACAGAGCTAGAGGGCTAGCTTTATTCTCCACAACCCCTGAATAACACTGGAAGGGAAGTCAGGGCCTGAGGGACTGTGTAGCAGAGAAGGGACTGATTCCTTCTGTTGGGTTTGTGTGGGTGTCTTAGAAATTAGTCTAGTTCTAGTGTAGGTGTTCCCAGCTCTGTAATGAGATCACCAGCTTAGAATTTAGCCTTTCCCAACTCCTTGATGGCCTGATAAACCCAACTTTGTTGGCTTGGTTGTGCTTTGTGTATCCTTGGCTATGTGTAATCTTGCTTGTTCCTTATTCCTTGGGGAATCATGCCCAGCTCGGGGGTGGCAGTGTTGCTGAGAGATTAAGGAGCATGCTAGCCTATGGTTGGGTGGAACGTTGCAACAACGTAGCTGGTTGTGGAACGAGCTCCTTATAATATAAGTAACTTTGTCTATTTTACTTCTACAATCACATTACTGTTAATGAATATGATGAACATGTTGAATGCTTGTATGAATGTATGTTGCTTCTACTATGTATGATAAATAATTGTATATGTATATGTTCTATTCAATGCATTTCTTTTTCAGCATTTCAATTTTTATGAATTCACATGTTCATGGGGCTGGTTTCCCAGATAGTTAAGGCCATGGTAGCGTCCTCTTCGTTGGTCGGAGGGTTGGGGATGTTACAATGGGAATGCCTACCTTTTCCATATACATGTCACACATTTATTGTATCTCACCCATTGATGGGAACCAAATAAATACAAAAACCAAAAGCCACCATGCCCCAGCCCCAGAAGCACCACCTCTCAACAGCAAATCCTATGATGTCCATCGGCCATACATTGAGCTCCTACCCTCACACATCAGGGAGTAATCTATTAACCCAAAAATCCCCCACATAGGTCTCAATGGCCTACACCACCCAAGTACACCATCTCACAACAATCATTTCACCCCATAAGACCTTCCATTTGACCCCCATGCCTCCAAAAGATCCCAAGGATGAAGAAAAGGGCTAAAAACCCCAAAAAGAGCCCAAAATAGACCCCCAGGAGCTAAATCCCTCAAAAAGGGGCTAAAATTTTGAAAGGGGCCAAAGTTAGGGCGGAAGGGGATAAAGGCCCAAAAAAGGGGCTAAAGCCCAGACCAAGGGATTAAAACCCTAAAACCCCTTGGAAAAACTATATAAAGAGGGTGGGGGTTCACTCTCAAAACACTCCTCACTTACCTATTGTTATGCTGCCCGTGGATGCTTTGAGACCTCTTGCTCTCAAACCACCCACTCTCCCTCTCCTCCATCTCTATTTCTCCAAGCCATTGCTTCCCAACCAAGAGAGAGGTGCTCCCATGAGCTAGGGCATGGTGGCCCATTTCCACCTAAGTGAGGTATAATCTCTATTTATGCTTGTTTTATTTGTTTTTACTATCTAACCCTCATCTCTATTTGTAGGTTTTTCATTTGTAGCTTAGGTTGATTTTGTAGGTTTTGGAGGTGGAACCCTAACATACTATGTGCAGAGGGGTTCAACAATGCTCCATCATCTCCTCTTCTTTATTTTTCTATCATTAGCTATTATATTCAGTTTACTATTGTGGCCATTTGCTTAGATTAGCTTAGTCTCAATTTGCAGCTCTGTTTAGGTCATTTTAGATTCCATTTTTTACTGTTTTCAAAGGGTAGGAACCTACCCTTGTGCCCTATAGGCACAAGGGAGCCATTCCTACCCCTGTAGTGAGGATAAATTCTCACTAAAAGGAGGCATTGGTAACTTTGTGCACAAATATTTGAAATCAAATAATAATTCAAATTCCCTAAACAAATTTTTGTTCATGGTCGTGCTTGAAAGCGATTGCTGAGATATATCCTCGAATTTCCTGTAATCATGCCTGCACTAGACCAATATATCATAATACTCTTTTTGGGACAACATTGGTCCCTTTTCTTCCTAGAATAAAGGAATCCCTCTTTGGACCAGAGGTTTAAACATCGCAACAAAGTCATTAGCATGTTTGCGCATGAAATTCCATTTTACCTCGACCATATTTAAATGGTGGTGCTTGTGAACCATGCTTTTGGTCGATGTGATGACTGGGATCCTATCTCAAATGTTCACTTGTATAATGTCTTCATATTCAATTTGTTCAGGAAATTGATTGTGCCTTTAGTCGTGTCCAAGGGATTTTTATGCAGGTCTAACTTAGTTGTCTTGGAGGTTTTTTTTGGCCTCCTATACGATGTCTTCCTTATCTTGGATAAAATCCAAGTATGGTCGTACTTTTTTTTCCTACACTATTATCATGTCCCAAATGAGATGTTTCACCACTATAAGTGTTGCCCGGCCTGAAACTGCTTTTTCTAATTCACTGTTCTTGATTTCTAATTCTCTGCAATGCTCTTCCACCTTCTTCTTCAACCCTTCTTTGACATTAGCCATGTCCATCAAGTCCTGATTCTACTTTCTTAATCCAGTGATCTATATAGATTTGATACTTACCTAGGACATGGCATGGGAGAGTGTGTTGGCACCAGACGTTACGGATAATTGGGATGCAAGCGCCAGTTGTTCCAGAGTTTTTTCCTTCAGTTCCTTTAACTCCCTTTCTAACTAAGCTTTCCTTGCCTTGAAGGCCAATTTTTCCTCGGCCCAGAGCTCTACATATTTCTTCCACTGTCTCTCCTTCCCTTCCTGTATGAGTAGTTTGGCCTTACAATCAATTATCTCGGTGTTGAGGGTCTCTTTCTCCTTTTCAATCTCAGTCAATTCAGCAGTCTGTATGATTAAAGTAGAAGGAATTTCTATCTTTTTATTCAACAACTGAATCATACCTTCCTTGTCCTTCGGTAGCCTTTGTGTGGTGGTACCTTTATCTCCCAAGATGTCTGCTATAGATAGATATCTCTAGAGCTTCCTAATTTGGGTCTGGTAAGCCTTATTTTCCACCCTCTCCTTTCAGAGCATCTCCTCAACTCTTTTCTTACCAACCGCCAATTTTGATATTTGTAAAGCAGCTTGGAGCACATCATTATAGAGGAAGTCACATATCCCTTGATGTAGATTAATTATGTTAGTTTTAGGGACTACTTTTGTGTTTACCTCTAACTCCACTACCTTGTCTCCAGTTGTTACAGCTGATTTTACCACACATGGTGGATCACACATTTATGGCCTTCCCTATCCCTCTGCAGACTCTTTGGACCCCATGGACCATTTTTGTACCTTTGATGTTTCCAAGATCATCCCTAAAAACATGCATTATTTTCTATACGCAACTTTTAAACCCATTCTCGTGTATATTTGCGAATATGACCCTTAAACTCGTGTACATCAGGATGTGTGCAAAAGGCCAAATAGTTTTGGAGTTTTCCTTGATGTGGAGCAGAGTCACTTGTCTCTTGGCATCGCTCAAATTCGAACTTCCATTACCGCATTGAAGCACTATATAAGGAACCCTTTGGATACATTGAAGAGGAGGAATTGAAGAGTAAGGAAACTATAGTCCATTGTTGTCGAAGCTTATACTTGAGTCTGCATCCCTTTGTCCCTTGGAGCACTTTGTGTTCTTACCAATATTTCATTTGGTTGTGATCTTGCTATCGAGAGATGGAGGATTGAAGTGGTGGAGGCCCAGGTGGAGGACTTAGTTTCTCCGGTTCGCAGATGTGCCGACAGAGGTTGTCATTCTTGTAATCTCTGATTTATATTAATAGAAATATATTTTCCTGTCCAAAATGTGTATTTAAATGAATATTGAATCCATGGATGCTTTTAAATGCTTATATGTTATTGATTATTTATTCTAGAGTAGGTCTAACACCATTATATAGCATGCTTATCTTGTTTGCTAATTGTTGAGAGAGAAAATTGATAACACAAGCGGGATTGGAAAAGCTTAACGAATATCTACATCAACCATTCGAAATAAGGTATGTTTCGAGATCCTTTAGTGTTAAATGTTTATTTCTCTTGCATATTGGGAAGGGATTGATTTCTGTGGTTACTCTGTCTGTTGTGGTACCCCAAGCCATAGGAATTTTTCTTCGTAACAGAATTGCCGACCATACTGGGGAGTTCCTAGTCATTTCCTTTGGGGGTTTTATCGGCATTTAATGTTCTTGAATTGCTCTGATTTCTCTATTTCTGAGTCGAGTCTGGGGGCATGTTTTCCTAGTAGTGTCTGATAGGAGTAAATTTTGTCTCAGCTTGTCTATTTACCTTATTTTTTTATCTCTTTTTCTTCCTATATGCGAGTTTTGTCTTCACAGTCATGTGTACACGCAGTTTTTCCTAGAATAGCTGCATATATACGCATATTTTCTGCACACAATCGTGTATGCCCTGAGTTTTTCCTTTTTGGGGAAGATTATGTGTTGTTGGGTGAGTTTGGATGATTGTTGAGTCTTCTTAGATGCTTATGGATTCTGTATACACCTATGTTTCTGACCAGAGACGCTTTTTAGTTTAAATTTTTGAAAATGTTCTTGTCATTTCATTTTCTATTTTTTGTTTTGGGATTAGTGCATTAGGTCTTTTTTACCTTAGTGATTTGCTTGGGTGTTTTCTGGTAGTTCTTGTAGATTCTAGGGGTGGTAGAGTCATACTTTTTCTTTTTATCTCATTTTAATTCAAAAAATACAAAAACATTTGCTTTTTTGCATCATTATGCATTGTTGCATTTTACATTTTGCATGGTACTTTCATTAGGTTTGCTTGGAGAGTATTAGTCATATTTTCATATAGGAATGATTGCATATTCATTTGAAGGAAAATTTTGCACTTCACATAGTAGCATACCCCATTTTTTATTTGACACAGTGCATTTGCATTGATTGTTAGGTGTGCATTTTACTTCTTGTTGTGTCATAACATCATTTGTTGCACTACCATTTTCCATTTTGAGTAATAAACCAATTAAAATCAATGTATAATAAAATGAATTACACTCTTTTATTTTATAGGGTGCATCAACAAGATTAGGTTTTAGGGTCTTGGAATAGTTCATTGTGAGTAAATTCTCCAAGACCACTAAATGAAACATTTATGTGTCTATCCAGGTGAGAGTGTGAAATTCCTTTATATAATTAGTGTTTTTGAGGATCCTCCTCTTACAATGGAGTTAAGCATGAGGTAGTGTGAGCGTTTATTGATTGGGATGACCCCTGGTCATAATTGAGTAGCACCGGATATATTCCCAGGATTGTATTCGTATCTGGGCGCTCTTTCAAGAGTTTCAGGCTTTGCTACCCTTCCCATACAGTCAATCCTGCCTGCGACTGTCTGCCTAAGCATTCATTATATTGAGGTGACCTTAGTTTCCTTACCTAGGTTATTGAGGGGTGCTTCCCAGAGGTTATTCTACAGGTGTCTTGGCCAGGTAGGGGTCAGACAGCACAGTCGCTATATGCATTGAAGCTGAGGGCCACTATAATTGGTTAGGAACCTCCACTTGTTGTGTATGGGAGTCTCAAGCCTCTCCTAGGAAAGACATACTTTCTTCATTCAGGAGCTCACATATCCTACCCTTGTTTGCTTGCGATTTGGCTTCACATTTTATAGGTGTATGCTCTGTGCATGCTAGTTTGCCTAGGGTTTGCATAACTAGATCAAGTATTTCTCATTTTTGAGTCATTGTGGATTTGGGTTTGGCACTTCGTCGTTCTTGTCATTTAGTAGGAATTTCGCCTTCACATCTCCTCCTCCTTTAGGAGAGGGAAATAGACTGACCAGGTGGACTGCTTCTCACTTTGATTCACACATGATGGGAGATCACAAGGATGAGATTCCTGACATGTATTTTTCACCTCATGAGTTTGGGGATGTGGATTCTACTCCCATATATGATCCTTCATCAGAAATACCTTCACATTCTGGTTATGATCCCTCATTCACAGGTCACTGGTATTGGTTTCCAGGCGATGAGAATCATCATGAACCCACAAGCACTAGTCATGTTCATTATGGCATGTCTGATATCCCTACACCCGATTCGGCACATCATGCTGAGTTAGAAGTTGAACCTAGCACTATGCCTAGGGGAACTCCTATTCCTTCCATGCAGAGAGATATGGGAGCACTAGTCACATTACACCTTCCATCCCAGTGGTGGAAGCTACCTCACATGTCCATCCTAGACCTATTGTTAGTATTCATATGCAGATACCAGAACCTCGATGAGTGACGATAGGGAACACCACTTACATCCCTTCACATGTGTATTTGTCCTCGAACCCTACTCCTTCAAATGCATTTTTTACAACCCTTCGTCCCCCTCATTCATGTGGTCCTTCAGGACAGAATATCACTACTAGCCATGTTCATACTGCAACTACTCGCACGGTAGTATCTCAGAGTCAAGTACCTCCCGTTGTGTCAGGAGATCATATTCTTGTTTCTGTATTGTCTAATGGTCCATCACAAGGAGTTCCCCATATCCCTAACTATGGAGATTCTCATGGGACATCCCATGGGACACCTTATGGAGCTTCTCATGGACAGTCTTATGGACCGCAGTATGGATAGAAATATCAACCTTATGGGTACGGGTATCAACAACCTGCTTACTCTTCCAATTATGGCTTTGTAGCACCACATAGTCAAGGTACACAACATCATAATGCTTCCATGCATCCCTATATGAGTCAAATGGGAGGAGGATATTATGGCTAAGGCCATGGTATTTATAGCAATCAACCTTACATGAACCAGAACTATCAGGAAGCATGGCATAGACTGGCTCAACCTAAGCTCCCTTTCCTCACAACGTTGAACTTACTTGACTTATCGAGAATTATGAATGATCTGGTATGTCATGAATCGTCCTGGTCGACCATCCCTAACAAGATTCCTTTAGACATTCCCATGTTCGAGGGCACAACTGGAGAAGATCCAAGTGAGCATGTCACTACTTTTCACCTTTGGTTCTCTTCCAATTCCCTGCATGACGATTCAATCCATTTGAGGCTATTTCAACGCACCTTCACCGAGCCTACAGTGAAATGGTATACAGAGTTGCCAAGGGGGGCATTCATTTTATTCGATGACCTTGCCATGGATTTCCTCAATCACTTTCATCTACCCGTGCATTACGACGTTGGTACAGAACTTTTGTCGACATTTTGACAAGACAAAGCCACACATATCTCGGATCATATTCAAGAGTGACATAGATAGAAATGGTTAATTAAAGCCTTTATACTACCGGAATTTATCCTTGAGTGGTTCCTCAAGTCATTGTTACCTTACATCATGAAGGATGTTTCTACATCTAGAGTCCAAAATGAGGAATAAGAAATCTTTAGGGTGCAAGAGTTGGATTTGATCTACGCTCAATCCGAACTTTTGTATGAGATTATACCTAACGCTCCGCGATCTAGTTTCAATCCCAAGATTAAGCCTAGACCAGATGCCGATGGCATTGTGGGTTGTACAAGTGCCAAACCTACGGATTCAGTTGTGAAACAAGTGATCCAATTGTCTATTAATCAATCCATGTCGGGACAAACCATAGCTTCGTCTCAACCCACCCAAATGGCAAGTGTACTTTCCGTGCAATCGTTGGACCAGAAGGGAAACCACTAGCCTGGAAGGAATAAGAAAAAAGTAAAAAATAATCATAAGGGTGGGAACAATAATGAAAATCCTAATTATAATGACAAGAACGCTCGTAATGTTGGGGGGGGACAAGCAACATAAATGTAAGGTAAATTTTCCTTGCAAGTTGTGTAAGGAGGACCACCTCACTCACTTGTTCCCTCATATGGAAGATGCCTCGAGATTCATAGCACAGGGCCCAGCTGTGCTAACTAATCCTTTACCCCATAATAAAAAATGAACTCGAGGACCATTGATCCTCATTGTGCATCGGGTGGAGATCAAAATCCGCTGGAAGCCAACACTGGTCATGGTTGCATCAACATGGTACATGCTATGAAAGTTGTGACTCATGTGAAGGATTATGGTTCATCACAACCAGAAATTGGAAAAGAACCCGCTCCACCCGAGAGCCCTTTGCATATTAAAAACCCTATGGATAAACCTAAAGTTGCACCTCACATTCCTAATGGAATCCTAAATCATTTGGGGAAAAATCCTAATGCTCGAGCCACCCAGAACTATTTCGTTGTTCCGAATTTGGGCCAAACTCCTTGTGCGATGTTCGCACTTGAAGTACTTCAGAGTTGTCCTCCATAAAGGAAAGTCTTGCTTTATGCTCTTGCGGTTAATGATGATAACTCTTCTTTCATTATCAAATTTGAAACCATGGGACTACAACCTCACTTTCCTTACTATGTGTCTCTTTTGATTCATGTAGAGTGTCTTAATATGACTATCAAATGCACTATGATTTATGAAGGCGTTGCTGATTCCGTGATATCTTTGTCATGTTGTAAGGGTTTGGGTTCTCCAAAGTTGTCTCAATCCACTACTATGTTGGCTACTTGTTATCCCTAAAGTTGAACCTAGACTATAGGGGTTCAATCTTAAAAAAATATTTTTCAAAATATAATTCAATGAAGTCAAAATAAAAACTAGGCTGGTATGTAATCAAAGCTATAGGAAAATCACATAATCATTAAAGAACTGTATAACATAAAACAATATACAAAATCCAATATCAAAGGAACTACGATCATGAATTTATGAAATGAGACTGACTCTATTTTTAAAAGTTTAAAAGATAAATGTATTTCAACATAAGAATCATGCAATGGGATTCAATTGACCATATATAGGATAAATCATAAGAAACACAATTCATAAGATACACAGTCAAATCATAATCATACTCATATCAAAGCAAAACCTGTATTGAAGATGTAGAGTATTTCATGTCATACAGAATGTTATCAAAACTGGATCTCCATCACTCCAATTGCCACCCTTTTTTTCCATCTAGTGACTATCCTTATATACAAAATATCTAAGTTTCTAATATAGTTATAAGATCCTACTTCTATAGATCAAATTCTTTCAAAAATGGAAAGGTGAATCTCCTTTAAAACTGTCTGCCTTAATTATCTGGAGCTCGTTCTGATTCTCTGCCTGATTAATTGGATCTAGAATTGATATACTCTACCACCAATCTCATTAGGGGTTGTGTCCCGCATACATAAATTAATTGTAGGAACCAACAGCTTACAACCATGATGGATTCTTCAATTTGTCTACTGTTCCTTCGCCTTTGATGATGGAGGCAGCAACTGATAGCAAGAGATGGCAGAGGATATAAAACCAAAGCCTTCGGTTACACGTGGGGTGAATTTCTTTGGTTCCAACTGAAGTAGCCCCATGGAAAATACAATATCCATTGATGATTTAACCAAGCTTAACAACCTATTATTTGTTTGCTTGAGTTTGGAAATGTATTGCTCATTTAAATTTCCTTCAATGTATGTGGCTAGGTTCAGCGCTTTCTCTAGCTTCCTTATAGATACAGTTAATCACCCAAGCTCCGAGATCTCTATCAAATTTGTGCACACGGATGAAATCAACCAGCAGTGAAGTGAGATCCTGGAAATAAGATCAACACGCTCTTTGTTCTCCTCCTTACTCTGAGCCTTTTTCCCTTGCCCGTGGCTCTGTCAAGCCAACCATACCAACATATGGATGCATGAAGCAAGCTGCTGGAATACAGAAGTGGTTAAGGACATTGTCCCTCCCAGAAATCTGCTCAATGACTGAGATGCCTTGTACACTAGCAGTATGAGCAAGCATCAATTTCCCATTTGCATCTCCAATACAATATACATGAGGAACCATACTTCCATCTGCATCAATAACTTGCATATGCTCATTAAACGGGACATAACCTCTTTGAGTAACTACATTAATATTCTCAAGGCCAAGGCCTTTTGTAAAGGGTGCTCATCCTGTTGCAATAAGTGTTGCATCTATCTCTAGAGTATCCCTTGGCTCCTTTTTTTTGGCATAAACAAGCTCTATAGTCACAGGTTTCCCATCCTTCACTGGTGTTATCTTTTTTGCAAGAACACCAGTGTGATAATCAATTTTTTGTGGGTTGATCAAAACCCTTTGGGATAGCTTTCCAATCTCAGGATCAAAACCAGGCATAAGCTGATTGAGGGCTTCAACAAATGTGACCTCACTCCCAAGTGCAGTGTACACATCACTGAACTCAAGCCCTATATAGCCATCTGAAATATAAAGTGGTGCCAAAGCAGAAGAGATGCCAATACCAATACCAGCAAGTAACCGACCAATAATCATTGCTTGCATATTTTGTGATGTGGCACTTAGAAAAGCACCAATAACAAGAGGTATGGCATCCAATTGAAATGTCCTCCTCCTGCCAAGTTTATCAGCCAATGCACCTCCAGTAAATGATCCAATAGTGGCACCTGCAAGTGTTGTGCTTGTTAATAACTTCTAACTAGCAGAGTATCGAAAGAGGCATGGTGAAGAGAAATGGTGGTTGTTTGAACTTTGGTTAAATATAACAATGTGAATGTATGATAAAAGGGCCAATAAACGATGAAATCATCGCATAATCCAATGGTATAGAACGAGGAGGTGACGATCGATGGTTTATAATAGATCCGCTCTGTGAAGATGCACGAAAGATAAGGGCATGCGGAGATAGTTAACAGGGTGCGAAGATCGACGGTGATGAAACTGGGTCGGCAAAATCCATGGTTGATAAGAAGTCCACTCCATAAAGTTGCACGTTGTTAAAAACAAAATGGCTCAGCAGAATGTGTACATGTAATTTAATCCAATGGCTTGAAACTAAAGTGAAAATTCATCAACGATCATCATCGAATCTGGAGGATAGAGTTGCACGATGGTTGGAGTAGAAAAGCGGTAGCGGAATTAAAACTGTGGTGCACGTGGAAGCTTGTGCTACATTCCGCGGAGAAAAATGGTTTAAGCAAAACCACTAAAAGGAGTCTCCGGAATGGACTTCTATATAAAGTGAAGTTGACTTATTTGAAGAATCATTTTTTATTGTACATGCCGAGACGAATGAAAAGGACCGCTCACCGCCCCTTCATAGTCAACTTCGGGTATATGCAATTACAGTCACAGGTAAGTCTCAAATACTCGAGCTTTATTCACAGAATTACCGTCATTTTTCTATTATGGATAAAGACAAAGGGTTAGAAGGTCTTAACTGAATTCTGGATGAAAGAAAAGAATTCCTGGTTGATAAAGATAGAGGAGTATATGACCCATTCCTGTCTGTGGGAAATGTATCAGTTATTAAAGAAAGATTGTGGCGATATAATTCGCAGGGAAATGACATTTTAAATGCCTGTAAGTCATTTCTATATTATTTTTCCATTGAGAAAACCCTACACTTTCCTGAATTCACCGAGTGGTGTGCAAGTAACTATTCGTCTTCTAAGAGAGTCATTGTGAGTTGTTCCACGTCCAGAATATTGTGTAGAATTGATGCAAAAGCTATCCGTGGATTCCTAAATTTGCCTGATAATTACCCTGATAGTCGTGACTCTGTAAACGAGTCTGTTTTGGCTGAAGTGTACAGAAGTTGTAAAATTGAAGTTCGATGTAAATTCTTGTCTAACATTCTTAATGAAGGTCAGTCACTAGAAGGTCTCTTTTTTCCATATCGTATTCACATCTTCAAGGAGGAGGTTCAATTGGTTGTGTCTTTGGTCTGTCAAGTTTTAGGTCTAGCTGATGACTGTCATGTTAGTGAAGTTGTCTTGGGTTTCTTATTAAAAATGAGTTCAATTAGTATTGGTTCTGAGTCCCATCTGGTCCATGTTTTTAGTTTGGATGAATATCTAGCAGAGGCTATCCATATCAAATTGGTCGAGTTCTCAAAAGTCATATTTTTCAAGCATCAATCATATTTGCTGAACATGTTATTATGTTCGAATGTAACTGAATTGCAGTTGTTGAGTACTATATTCTCTTCAGATTTGCCGAAGCAAATAAATATGTTCGAATTTGTAAATTCTATTATGTCAAAAATATATAAGTTGTTGTTTGATGAAGCATTGCCAAGAGTGTTGGAAGAAATGAAAAATATGATGCAATCGTCATCTGAAGATAGGATTGGAGATTGGTTCTTGTATAAAGACTTTACAGTTTTGAGAGTATATGGTTTCACTGGAGAGCTTTACAGGCTGCCTTCTTTCCTTACTCCTAGGATCTTTGCATCGGAATACATGAGACAGAGATTACATGCAAAAGAGGAACATTTTGTGGCTTTCAAAAAAACCTCCAATATCAAATTCCCCCTCAAAGTTGGTTCCTTCATTTTTAAAAACAAGAGTGCCCTGGTGTTTGTAGAGAAATTATTGGAAAATATGGATTTTCAAAGGGAACAAAGGGTCAATTATGATTTTTATCATATAATTTCTCTAAGAAAACAAGCGAATAAAAATAAACCATTTGATCACCAGGTTGTTGAGGGGTTGAAGGAAGTAGCCAATTTGTTTTACTTTGTGGAAATTCCAGGATCCGATGAGAATACAAGCAGCGGATCAGTTGCAGTGTCTCAAATGCCAGATAGTTCTAATATTTTAATTAAAAGAATTTTTTTTGAGATTGAAAGTACGGAAATAGATGAAGACAGTTCACATAAGAAGACCAAAACATCTTAAGATGATAAAATTTCTAGTGAAGTAGTTTCGGATGAGTTGAAAAGGGTAGCTTTGATTCCTAAAAAGTCTGTGCAGATGAATCAATTTTCTTTTGAAAGTGTAAATAATGTAGAATCAGGTTTAGTTTTTAAATCTAAAGAAGAATTCATGACTAGCTATATAGAAAAGCGGAGATAGTCCCTAGAAGAAACCAGAAATCTACTCCCACGAGTGAGAAGTCTGAATAATCCAAAGACTTCCCTGATTTCCACTCGGGATGTAGAGAGAAATACTTTAAAATTAGCTATGGTAAGTGATAAGAAAGTGGCCGAAATGGAAGTGAGATTAGACAAAATCAGTGTACCCGATAAAATACAGTTGCATAAACAAACAGGAGATATTATTTATTCATATTTATTGCATGCTATGGTGAAAATTAACAAGTTGCAAGTTTTGGTTGACAAATTAGAGGTCCAATTAAAGCACGAGAAAGTTGAGAACAAGGAAAATTCTATTCAAATAAAGAAATTGCAAGCATATATTGTAAGCTCAGGGGATGAAACAGGGAACACCCAAGCCATTAGAAGACTTTTAGAAGAAAAAGACAATTCCCTCCAGGTACTAAAGAAGAAATTGAAAATCCCTAGTTCAGAACATGTTCAGTCATCAAAGCTGTTAGCATTGCAGGAGGAGAAGGATAAGATTCATCAGGAGATGATGGAGAACAAAGGCAAGACTATGAAATTGCAAGAAGAAAAGAACAAATGGGAAACGAAGAGAAATGAGTTAATAGCACAAATTTCATGGTTGAAGAAAGACCAAAATGATGAAAAAGAGATTATGGAAGAACTAATGAGCCAGACTCCTACTGATGAAGATTTGACTATTGTAAATATTGAAAAGCCTTTAAATGATTTCTCTGCTGGTGATTTACTAGTGCCCATGTCACAAGTCAGCTTGAAGGATGTAGATATAAGGGAATTAAAAGAAGAAAATGAGAAAATCAAATCTGAGCTGACCAAAATGGCTGAAAACAAGAATAAGATATTACATGATAAAGGTCAATTACAAAAGAAGCTTAATGAATTAAAATAAAGGAATACGGGAAAGGGTCCTCTCCAGGGAGCTAAACACATAATCTAGGATACGTTGTCTATGGTAATAACTAAGTTCAGACATTATTTGAATTTCATTGATGATCAAAGTACATTGGTTAATTTAACCAATCAAAGATTGAAATTAGTAAATGAGACCATGGAGAGGAAACCCTTAAGCACAGCTCAGAATGCATTGAATTTCTTAAATTCATTCACTTATAAAAAATTACAAGATATAGGAATCAAAGACAGAGTGGCAATGGTACTCTGGTCAAAAAAGTTTATTCACAAACATAATCTTATGAAGACAGTACAAGATAAGGCTGATGAGATGACCTCGCGTATTAATGATTTTAGGCATGATTTTAAAGAATTGTTTGAAGATGGCCTTCCTTCTTTCTGGGATGAAGAAGGGTGACTTATTTCTCAAGAAAATTATCATAGGCTGCTAGTGCAAAGCCATATGGATCACTCTAAGTTTGATGATTTGGTAAAGGGGCTGACGGGAAAGGTCATCGTGGACAAATTAACAGAAGACTTTGAGATATTGCAGAAATTTTTGATCGTCAGAGGAGGGCTGCCTACTATGTCTTATGAAACCTATATGGATCTGGAAGTGTCTATTCAGGAAATGATTGAGTAGGATATCCCAAGAACAGAACAATGGAGAGCCGTGGAAAGATTTGGAAAAACAAAGTATATTCTTCATCCATGAAAACATGTGTTGTGCGCTATGGAGCTGCTTGTTCGAGCCTTGTTGTTACCAAGTTGATTTTAATTAAATGATCTGTTATCAGGATCAAAGCAAGTATTTTATTCCTAGTTGTTAGGGATATAGTTACAAAGACTTTGATTAAGCAGATTATTGAGTTATTAAATCTTCTTGGGAGAAGAAATCATTTATGTATATATTTGTATTTAATTTATGTAATGGGGTTGGAACCCATTTGTTGATGAATGTTTTTGCAGACATATAATTTTTGAAATAAGGAATTTGAATGCGTGTGGGTTATCAGAGATTCTTGTGCGATTTACATTACAGTCTGTATTTTCTTTCCTTTGTGATTGTTTTTACAGTGTTACATTCCATTTTATTTTCCTCGTATCTGAAGCGTAGTATTGAATGGTTGGAATTCATACTTGTTATGCTCTGACTATTGTTTCAAATATTTCATAAATATTTCTGCTAAAGTTAATATGGAACTCATCTTCTGATGCTCTATATTGATGGACTATTCATTATTTCTTCCTTTCCACCTAAACTCAATGAATGACAGTAATTAAGCGGTTATCTCGCCTTTGATGAAATCTCATGCATGCGATTTTGTGATACCTTTATGTATATGTGACTCCATTGCCCAATGATTATGTGTATCATTTCAACCATCTATATGATTTTCAAGTGTTGATTTTATATCTGGCCTTGTTAAATTTATATTTGAGAGATCCCTCTCTCGAAAGGAAAGCCAGTTTCTTTCTGAAGTGGTTTTTGTTGTTACCTTTGGAATTTACCTTTGCAACCTAGGTACATTCTGAGTGTTAACAAATTGGCACCGTTGTCGTGGAACGAAAGTGCAAATCTACCCTGGGAAGAACAATAGAGTTTGAAGACCAAGAAAAAATTTCTATGAGAAAACATGAATTTTTGTCAATAGAAAAGGTTGTATATTTGCCCTAGCGATTCCATTGTAAAATATTTCAAATTTTAAAAAAGTCATCTTGGCTTCTAGGAGACACACATGAGGTAATTCTGATACTAAAGTTTTTAAGATTTTGGAAGATCCAGAAAGGTTATTTAAGAAAAAGGATAAAGAAAAAATAGATTTTCCTTTGTTTGGTGCATCATCTTCTCAAGATTCTCCTAATATTTTTGATCCAGAATGGGAAGTTAAAGTTGGAAGGAGTTTGTTGAAAACTAAGTCTGAGTCTGATCTTAAAAATACTGAATTTAATTCTCGTAGATTATAATCTTATTTGATAGATTCCCTTTGGAGAGATTTACAACAGTCTGTGAAAGTTGCAACACTTGTTGTTCAAAACACTCAAAAGTCTTCAGTTCCTTTGAATCCACCTAGACCAATGGCAGCCAGATTTGCTCCCTTGCGTTTGCCTGCTTTATTACATGACCTTCTTCAAAATTACTCCCAAATAATTTCCTTATTTGATGGAGAAGGTGACATTACCACAAAGCAACATGTGGCTAAGTTTGAAGATTTTGTTGACTTGGAAGAAGTTGATTATGTAGATGTTAAAATGCGGTTATTTGCTCAAAGTTTATCAGGTGAGGTAAAGAAATGGTTTAAAGACTTTCTAGATGGATCTATATTGAATTTCCAAGCTTTCCAGAATGCATTCCTAGACAGATGGGATGACAAATAGAATCCTTTGCAACTCTTGTCTCAGTATAATAGTCTCAAAAAGGGGGTTTTGAATCTATTCATGAATTTTCAAGCAAGTTTATGAGGGTTTATAATTCTATTCCAGAAGACATAAAACCTTCTATAGCCGCTGCTAAACTGCATTATGCTGGAGCCTTTGATAATGAGTTTGCATTTTTCATTGAGAGAAAGAAAATCAGCAACTCTTGCTGCAATGTTTACAGATGCTTTAGAAGTGGAAGCGAATATGATGGCAAGTGGAAAAATGAAACACAGAGACATTGATAGGAGGAAAAAGGAAGAAAATTCACCCTCTACTTCTTCTTCTACTACTGATATCAAATTTGAAATGATGTTGAAGACGATGGAGAAGTTGATGGACAGATTGACTATGGATAATAGGGTGTTCAACAGAGAACAAGTCGATCCTCAAATCAGGAATCCTAATTTTAGAAGACCAAATCCTCCTATTCTTCCAAAAATAGGTAGAGAGACATGAGAAACCTAAGAAATCAGGAAGAACAGCAAATTCGACCACTGTTTCCCAAGAATTATGTCGCTGATGAAGAAGACCCTACTGAAAATGAAATTCATCTTTTTGGAGAACTAGATTCAGAGCTATATCTTACTGAAGAAGAACATAATATGTTTGCATGGGAAGATGGGAATGAAGAATTTGAAAGGGAGACAGAACAATATCAAAGAGGTTATCTGCATGCTATGGATGATGTACAAAGGAAGATTAGATTGAGAGACAAAGAAGTATTTATAAATAAAGGGAAGGCAAATCCAAATCAGCCTTCCACTATTTCTCTAAATGAAGAAAGAGGAAAAGAAATGCAAAAAGAGTCTATTGTAAATAAAGAAGCTGAGAATGATATACAAAGAAACAAAGGAATGAAGCAAGTAACCCCAATTGATGTAGAAAGAGTTGGTTCTAGTTTTAATTTTCAAAATGATCTTTCAAAGTTAAAAATCTCTGTTCCATTTAATGAGTTGTTGAGAAACAATGAATATAGAAATACCATAACAAAAATGGTCAAAGGTCAAGGAGAATTGCAATATGATATTTTGGAATTGAATGATGATAATCCTACAATTTCATTTGCATCGAAAGTTGAAAATTTAGAAAATGAAGAAGTACCTCCTTTTTATTTGAGTCTGAATGTGCATGATATGGTGGTCCATAATGCTATGCTAGATTCAGGTGCATCACATAATTTAATGCCAAAAGGAGTAGTTGAAAGTCTGGGATTGGAAGTGACAAGACCCTATAAATATTTGTATTCTTTTGATTGCAAAAGAGTAAAATGTCTTGGTTTGATTAAAGATATGGTAGTAACTCTAAATAAATTACCATCTAAGACCATAGTAATGGATGTGGTAGTAGCAGATATCCCACCCAAGTTTGGAGTATTGTTGTCAAGATCTTGGACTTCAAAGTTGAAGGGTAGTTTACAAATGGATATGTCATATGGTACTATTCCTGTTCAAGATGGAAGTAAGAGGTTGTATAGTGAGAAAAGAACTCCTTATGTAGTGAGCAGTCAAGATAAGCCTGAATTTCATCATATAAATGCTGTTGATACTGATTTGGGATCTTCCATTTTATTTAATGATACTGTCCCATATGATCTAGATGCTACATTGCATATGGAGCCTAAGGAAAATAAAAAAGAAAAAGTGATGGAACAAGATGCTTTGGAGGAAAAACAAAAAAGAGAAGGTTTGTGGACTATGTACATTGATGGATATGTGGCAAAAATAGGTGCTGGAGCAGGTGTGTATATAATTTCTCCTATCGGGGATTTTAAAGATTTATCATATAAATTAACATTTGAATGCATGAATAATGTAGCTGAAAATGAAGCTTTATTACTGGGGTTGCATGCTTTGAAAGATTTGGGAGCACAGAGGATAAAGGTTTTAGGAGATTCATAATTGGTGATAAACCAAGTGAATGATAGTTATCAAACCAGGCATCCCCGGATGAGGGCTTATAGGAACGAAGTATGGGATATGATTGGAATTTTTTTTACAGAGCATACGATTCAGGTGGTTTCCAGACATGAAAATAGTGTAGCAGATTCTTTGGCAGTAGCTGCTGGAAAATTCAAAACCCCTATTGCTAGTCAGAAAGAATATCAAGTAGACATTGTGAACATACCATCTATCCCATAATTCTAAATATTGGTAGGTATTTGAAGACGACATGCAGATCAAAAGGTTTTTATAACTATCAGGAGAATTTGTAAATACTCATATTGACACCAAAAATGACACTGGCAAGAACTTTCAGGATGATGAAGAACCTGTAAAAAAAAAGGATGGCGCTGAAAAATTAAAGGGAAACTTAGGAGGAAAATATATTATTCAATTAAAAAATAATTTTATACCAAGAGGTTTGATTCCTTTGGAAAATGTTTTTGATCAGAATGATGTTGCTAAGAATCCTAAAGTGAAGCCTGTTGAGAATGCTGTTGAAGATAGGAATATTGGTATCGAGGAGAATCCTAAGACTATAAAATTATCCAAAAATTTGCTTGTAAAAGGAAAAGAGGAATATGTGAATTTAATGAAGAAGTATACGGATGTATTTGCTTGGAGTTATGAAGATCTTAAGGAGTATGATACATCTATAATACAGCATACTATTCCTGTAAAACCCAGGAAGACACCTTTCAAGCAGAAACTTAGAAGGATAAATCCTAAATTGCTTCCCATTATTGAGAAGGAAATTAAAAAATTATTTGATTCCAAAATCATTGTAACTCTAAGATTATAGAAGTGGGTTGCAAATTTGGTTCCTGTTAAAAAAAAGAATGGAGAAATAAGACCGTGTATAGATTTTCAGAATTTAAATAAAGTTTCTATGAAGGACAATTATCCTTTTCCAAAGATGGATCATATACTGCAGAAGGTAGTTGGAGCTGAGAGAATTTCAATGTTGGACGGTTTTTCTGGTTACAATCAGATCAAAGTATTACCTGAAGATCAAGAAAAAACTGTATTTACTACACCTTGGGGTACTTTTATGTATGCAAAGAGGCCTTTTGGCTTAATGAATGCAGGAGCTACTTTCCAGTGAGCCATGGACATTGCTTTTGCAGGAGAAATTGGGAATTTCGTGGTAATTTACATGGATGACATCACAGTATATTCAAAATCTGACAGAGAACATATTCAACATCTAGAAAAAAATTTCATGAAGTGTAGGAAATTTGGTATATCATTGAACCCAAAGAATTCCAATTTTGCATTGGAAGAAGGAGAATTGTTGGGCCATATAATATCTAAAGACGGAATAAAAAATTGATCCTGAAAGGGTAAGCGCAATTTTAAAGGTAGGAGAACCCAGGAGTAAAAAGGAAATACAATCATTTTTGGGACATGTGAATTTTTTAAGAAGGTTTGTGCCTAGTTTTGTTGAAATCTTAATGAATATTACAAATATGCTGAGAAAGGGTCATGAGATAAAATGGAATACGAAAGCTAGGAAGTCGTTTTGGGAAATCAAACAAGCAATCTCAGATGCTCCTGTGTTGGTGAGTCCATATTTTACCAAAGATTTCTTAGTATTTTTGTATGCTTCAGAGTATACCATTGCAGCAGTTTTATTGCAGAAGAATGACGAGAACATGGAGTAGCCCATAGCATTTTTCCGCAAGATGTTGAGGGATGGAGAATTGAAATATGACATCATGGAGAAATAGGCATATGCTTTAGTCAAGGCATTTAAATATTTCAGAGTATATATTCTACACTCACATGTAATTGTGCATGTTCCAACTGCTGCAGTGAAAGAAATTTTGACACAACCTGATCCAGAAGGTAGAAGGGAAAAATGGATAGCTACATTACTAGAGTACGACATAGAGATAAATCCTACTAAGCTGGTTAAGGGACAAGGATTAGAGAAAATGATGACAAATTCAAATTATGAATCTTTACAAATTAATTTCTTATCTCACCAATTTAATCAGTTAGATATAGAGGTGGAAGTAATAATTGATTTTGTGGCGTCTCCATGGTACTCTGACATTGTTTACGTCCTTTGAAATTTACAAGAACCAGTAGGATTGAGTAAGTCAAGGGCAAGGTCAATAAAATTGAAAGTTGCCAAATTTTGTATTATAAATCAATATCTTTATTGGAAAGACCTCGGAGGTGTGTTACTAAACTGTCTTTTCGAAAACGAAGCTCAACATACAGTCAAAGAATTTCATAAAGGAGATTGTGGAGGGCATCATTCTTGGAAGGTGACTACAAATAAAATTCTAAGAGCAGGATACTATTGGCCAACGTTATTTTCATATGTATATAAAGAAACCAACATGTGTCATCAGTGTCAAATTTTTGATGGTAAAATAAAGGTACTTCCTCTCCCTTTAAAACCAATAAAAATAGAAGATCCTTTCCAACAGCGGGGTTTGGATTTCATTGGTGAAATAAATCCCAATTCAGTAGGACAACACAAATGGATTTTAACAGCTACGGATTATTTTACAAAATGGATTGAGGTGATTCCCACCAGGAAAGCCACTGAAACCGTAATCATGGAGTTTCTTGAGGAAAACATATTGGCTAGATTTGGATGCCCCAAAAGAATAGTAACAGACAATGCAACCGCTTTTAAATCCAAGAAAATGATTGATTTCTGTCACAAATATCATATAATTCTCAATCATTCAACCACCTATTATCCACAAGGAAATGGGTTAGCCAAATCTTCAAATAAAAGCTTAGTAAGGATCATCAAGAATTTGTTGGAAGATAATAAAAGATCATGGCATACCAAGCTCAAATATGTTTTATGGGCTAACAGGATTAGTACCAAAAGGGCAATTGGAATGTCTCCTTTTCAATTGGTGTATGGAACTGAAGTTGTTTTTCCAGCATCGTTAGGTGTTCCAGTTATGAGATATCTCCAAGAGTAGCAAGAAGAACCAAACCACATGCAAAGGAGGATAAATCATATTATTGAGCTATAAGAGCAAAGGAATAAGGCTTATGATAAGGTGCAATTACATCAGGAAAAAATAAAAAATACTTTTGACAGAAAGGTGAAAGAAGAACAGTTTCAGATTGATGACTTGGTCTTGAAGTGGGATACTCCTAAAGAAGATAAACATGGAAAATTTGATCATATGTGGGCGGGTCCTTATGTTATTGCTGGATACAGAGGACAAAATGCATTTCTTTTGGAATATCTGAACGGGGTTTGTCTGGATAGTAACCCTATCAATGGGAGGTTTCTGAAACATTACCTATCCTAAGAAGGAAGGTAAAATTTGTATCATAGGTTGTAAATATTTATTTTCTTTAGAAATTAGTACAGATGGTAAGCTGAATGTTTTTGAAGCTCACAGTGAAAGCCCTAAGATCCAAGAGGCATGCCATTCCTTTCTATTAAATATATTAACAAGAAAGACAAATTTTTTGGAAGCTATCATGAAAAGATTAAAGACAGGCACCTGGTCTATGAGTTCTTTGATACCTCGCAGGGAGGATATCATCCCCAGATGGAGCCATTTGTTAACAACTCCTAACTAGAAAAGTATTGAAGGAAGCATGGTGAAGATAAATGATGGTTGTTTGAACTTTGGTTAAATATAACACTGTGAATGTATAATAAAAGGGCACATAAACAATGAAATCATCGCATAATCCAATGGTATAGAACGAGGAGGTGAAGATCGATGGTTTATAATAGATCCGCTCTGTGAATATGCACAAAAGATAAGGGAATGCGGAGATAGTTAACACGGTGTGAATATCGACAGTCATGAAACTAGGTCAGAAAAATCTACGGTTGATAAGAAGTCCGCTCCATAAAGTTGCGCGTTGTTAAAAACAAAAAGGATCAGTGGAATGTGTACGTGTAAGTTAATCCAACGGCTTGAAAATAAAGTGAAAATTCATCAACGGTCATCATCAGATCTGGAGGATGGAGTTGCACGATGGTTGGAGTAGAAAAGCGGTAGCAGAATTAAAACCGTGGTGCACGTGGCAGCTTGTGGTACATTCCGCAGAGAAAAATGGTTTAAGCAAAACCACTAAAACGAATCTCTGAAATGGACTTCTATATAAAGTGAAGTTGACTTATTTGAAGAATCATTTTTTATTGTACATGCCAGGATGAATGAAAAGGACCGCCCACCACCCCTTCATAGTCAAATTCGGGTATATGCAATTACAGTCATAGGTAAGTCTTGAATACTTGAGCTTTATTCACAGAATTACTGTTGTTTTTCTATTATGGATAAAGAGAAAGGGTTAGAAGGTCTTAACCGAGTTTTGGATGAAAGAGAAGAATTCCTGGTTGATAGAGATAGAGGATTATATGACCCATTCCTGTCTGTGGGAAATGTATCAGTTATTAAAGAAAGATTGTGGCGATATAATTCACAGGGAAATGACATTTTAAATGCCTGTAAGTCGTTTCTGTATTATTTTTCCATTGAGCAGACCCTACACTTTCCTGAATTTGCCAAGTGGTGTGCAAGTAATTATTCTTCTTCTGAGAGAGTCATTGTGAGTCGTTCCACGTCTAGAATATTGTGTAGAATTGATGCAAAAGTTATCTGTGGATTCCTGAATTTGCCCAATAATTACCCTGATAGTCGTGAGTCTATTTTGGCTGAAGTGTATAGAAGTTGTAAAACTGAAGTTTGATGTAAATTCTTGTCTAGCATTCTTAATGAAGTTCAGTCACTAGAAGGTCTCTTTTTGCCATATCGTATTCACATCTTCAAGGAGGAGGTTCAATTGGTTGTGTCTTTGGTCTATCAAGTTTTGGGTCTAGATGATGACTGTCATGTTAGTGAAGTTGTCTTCGGTTTTTATTTAAAAATGAGTTCAATTAGTCTTGGGTCTGAGTCCCAGTCGGTCTATGTTTTCAGTTTGGATGAAAATCTAGAAGAGGCTATCCATATCCAATTGGTCGAGTTCTCAAAAGTCATATTTTTCAAGTATCAATCATATTTGATGAACATGTTATTATGTTTGAATGTAACTGAATTGCAGTTCTTGAGTACTATATTCTCTTCAAATTTGCCAAAGCAAATCAATATGTTCGAATTTGTAAATTCTATTATGTCAGAAATATATAAGTTGATGTTTGATGAAGCATTGCCCAGAGTGTTTGAAGAAATGAAAAATATGATGCAATCATCATCTGAAGATAGGATTGGAGATTGGTTCTTGTATAAATACTTTACAGTTTTGAGAGTATACGGTTTCACTGGAGAGCCTTACAGGTTGCCTACTTTTCTTACCCCTAGGATCTTTGCATTGGAATACATGAGACAGAGATTATATGTAGAAGAGGAAAATTTCGGGGCTTTCAAAAAATCCTCCAATATCAAATTCCCCCTCAAAGTTGGTTCCTTCATTTTTAAAAACAAGGGTGCCTGGTGTTTGTAAAGAAATTATTGGAAAATATGGATTTTCAAAGGGAACAAAGGGTCAATTATGATCCTTATCATATAATTTATCTAAGAAAACAAGCGAATAAAAATAAACCATTTGATCACTAGGTTGTTGAGGGGTTGAAGGAAGTAGCCAATTTGTTTTACTTTGTGGAAATTCCAAGATCCGATGAAAATACAAGCAGTGGATCAGTTGCAGTGTCTCGAATGCCAGATAGTTCTAATATTTTGATTAAAAGAAGTTTTTCTAAGATTGAAAGTATGGAAATAGATGAAGACAGTTCACATAAGAAGACCAAAACATCTCAAGATGATAAAATTTCTAGTGAAGTAGTTTCGGATGAGTTGAAAAGGGTAGCTTTGATTCCTAAAAAGTTTGTGCAAATGAATCAATTTTCTTTTCAAAGTGTAAATAATGCAGAATCAGGTTCAGTTTTTAAATCTAAAGAAGAATTCATGACTAGCTATGTAGAAAAGCAGAGACAGTCCCTAGAAGAAACCAGAAATCTACTCCCACGAGTGAGAAGTCTGAATAATCCAAAGACTTCCCTAATTTCCACTCGAGACGTAAAGAGAAATACTTTAAAATTAGCTATGGTAAGTGATAAGAAAGTGGCCGAAATGGAAGTGAGATTAGACAAAATCAGTGTACCCGATAAAATACAGTTGCATAAACAAACAGGAGATATTATTTATTCATATTTATTGCATGCTATGGTGAAAATTAACAAGTTGCAAGTTTTGGTTGACAAATTAGAGGTCCAATTAAAGCACGAGAAAGTTGAGAACAAGGAAAACTCTATTCAAATAAAGAAATTGCAAGAAGATATCGTAAGCTTGGGGGATGAAACAGGGAACACCCAAGCGATTAGAAGACTTTTAGAAGAAAAAGATAATGCCCTTCAGGTACTAAAGAAGAAATTGAAAATCCCGAGTTCAAAACATGTTCAGTCATCAGAGCTGTTAGCATTGCAGGAGGAGAAGGATAAGATTCATC
Organism: Pseudotsuga menziesii; assembly: GCA_001517045.1. NCBI lineage: Eukaryota > Viridiplantae > Streptophyta > Pinopsida > Pinales > Pinaceae > Pseudotsuga > Pseudotsuga menziesii. Next base: position 40,966 of record LPNX010065694.1, on the reverse strand, counting down.
AGGAGATGATGGAGTACAAAGGCAAGACTGTGAAATTGCAAGAAGAAAAGAACAAATGGGAAACGAAGCAAAATGAGTTAATAGTACAAATTTCACGGTTGAAGACAGACCAAAAGGATGAAAAAGAGATTATGGAAGAACTAATGAGCCACACTTCTACTGATGAATATTTGACTATTGAAAATATTGAAAATCCTTTAAATTATTTCTCTGCTAATGATTTACTAGTGCCCATGTCACAAGTCAGCTTGAAGGATGTAGAGATAAGGGAATTAAAAGAAGAAAATGAGAAAATCAAATTTGAGCTGACCGAAATGGCTAAAAACAAGAATAATATATTACAGGATAAAGGTCAATTACAAAAGAAGCTTAATGAATTAAAAGAAAGGAATACAAGAAAGGGTCCTCTCCAGTGAGTTAAACACATAATCTGGGATACATTGTCTGTGGAAATTACTAAGTTCAGAAATTATTTGAATTTCATTGATGATCAAAGTACATTGGTTACTTTAGCCAATCAAAGATTGAAATTAGTAAATGAGACCATGGAGAGGAAACCCTTAAGCACAACTCAGAATGCATTGAATTTCTTAAATTCATTAACTTATAAAAAATTACAAGATATAGGAATCAAAGACAGAGTGGCAATGGTACTGTGGTTAAAAAGGTTTATTCACAAACATCATCTTATGAAGATAGTACAAGATAAGGCTAATGAGATGACCTCGCGTATTAATGATTTCAGGCATGCTTTTAAAGAATTGTTTGAAGATGGCCTGCCTTCTTTCTGGGATGAAGAAGGGAAACTTCTTTCTCAATAACATTATCATAGGCTGCTAGTGCAAAGCTGTATGGATCACTCTAAGTTTGATTATTTGGTAAAGGGGCTGACGGGAAAGGTCATCATGGACAAATCAACAGAAGACTTTGAGATATTGCAAAAATTTCTGATCGTCAGAGGAGGGCTGCCTACTATGTCTTATGAAACATATATGGATCTGGAAGTGTCTATTTGGGAAATGATTGAGTATGATATCCCAAGCGTGGAACAATTGAGAGCCATGGAAAGATTTGGAAAAACAAAGTATATTCTTCATCCGTGAAAACAGGTGTTGTGCGCTATGGAGCTTCTTGTTCGAGCCTTGTTGTTACCAAGTTGATTTTAATTAAATGATCTGTTATTAGGATCAAAGCAAGTAGTTTATTCCTACTTGTTAAGGATATAGTTACAAAGACTTTGATTAAGCAGATTATTCAGTTATTAAATGTTCTTGGGAGAAGAAATCATTTATTTATATATTTGCAATTACTTTATGTAATGGGGGTTGGAACCCATTTGTTGATGAATGTTTTTGAAGACATAATTTTTGAAATAACAAAGTTGAATGTGTGTGGGTTATCAGATATTCTTGTGCTATTTACATTACAGTCTGTATTTTCTTTCCTTTGTGATCATTTTTCTAGTGTTACATTCCATTTTGTTTTCCTTGTATCTGAAGCGTAGTATTGAATGGTTGGAATTCATACTTGTTATGCTCTGACTATTGTTTCAAATATTTCATAAATATTTCTGCTAAATTTAATATGGAACTCATCTTCTGATGCTCTATATTGATGGTTTGTTCATTATTTCTTCCTTTTCACCTAAACTCAATGAATGACTGTAATTAAGTGGTTATCTCACCTTTGATGAAATCTCATGCATGCAATTTTGTGATACCTTTATGTATATGTGACTCCATTTCCCAATGATTATGTGTATTGTTTCAACCGTCTATATGATTTTCAAGTGTTGATTTTATATCTGGCCTTGTTAAATTTATATTTGAGAGATCCCTCTCTCGAAAGGAAAGCCAGTTTCTTTCTGAAGTGGTTTTTGCTGTTACCTTTGGAATTTACCTTTGAAACCTGGGTACATTCTGAGTGTTAATAGTGCTAACCACCCATCCTTGTAAAATAGTATTGTCAGCAAATCCAAGATCCTTCACAAGATATTCAAGTGCTCCATTTGCTACACCAAGATGATAACCAAATAAAATGGATCCCAAACATGCAACACCAACATATGGCAATACTGTTCCAGAAGATTTTCCAGATGCTGTTGCTTGAGACTCGAAACTTCCATCGTAAGCCTTTGCCTGAAATTTAGAAGAATCGCCACGCTTTTTCAATAAACCCAAATTCATTCTTTTTTCCATGCATATTTTCCACGATACCCACACTAACGAATTCAGACTTACTGCGCCCTTGGCATTCCTGTACCCTTGTGAAGAGTTCGTCAGCTTTCTCATCACACACTACATTTGCACACATTATAAGAAACTCTTTTTCTATCAACCTCAGACTGTTCAAGACAAAATGTAACTCCTCATAAGGTTTCCCAGGCACTGATCCACGACCCTTATTAAGATGCTGGTACTTAAGAGACACATCATTTGTTTCATTTTTTGTCTTCCACTGCCATATTGCACATCTAAGTAGTGAAAAGTTCTTGATTAAATATCTCAACCACTTTACAACAGGGTTCACTTGATCATTCAAGGGCAGTAAATCTATTGACTTAGTAGAAAAGCACTGTAACAACTGGGGGTTTAATATTGCAGAAAAGATGGGCTTCAACTCTTCCCAAATAGATTCAAGGCATTTTTTGACCAGATGGTCCTTTTCATCATCCACCATTATCACAAAAGATTTGAAGAACGGGCAGTATTGTGCAACTTTAGCAGCAAAAAACTTAAGCCACTACAGGAGAAATCCCAAATCACTAAAACTAGCTTGCTCTATCATCCACTGAGGACCTTACTCAACACCTTTTCTAAAGGGATCACCAACAACACGACTAAGGAACCGTGCTTTTGCCTTTTCTGAGTGGTCACTTTGACATTTGGATGCTACCAGAAACTGAAATTTTGCTGGAGCAAATCTAATGATAACACTACCTTTGATGGTAGATCATTTCGGCCGCATGGTATTCTTCCTTCTCTTAAGGTCCAATTGGGAGGGAATACTATCGCGATTGAGTTTGAGGTGGTTGATGCGCCCCTTGACTACAATCTTTTGCTGGGCTGGAATTGGATGTATAGTATGCAAGCCATAGCCTCTTATCTCTTTTGAGTGGTATGATTTTCATTTAATGGGAAGATCGTTAAGATTGATCAAACATCATTCCGTAATTTGAGTGTTAGTGCATCATCGGGAGATTCTATCCCGATTATCAACCATTCTCAGTCGGCAACTAGGAGTGTGGGTGTGGGTATGTATCTATCTCTTATGGGAACCGTTAGCTGTCCCGCACCCTTTTTTATGATCAGATCTAGTTTTCGTGGGGCTTCATCCTCATTGAATTCAGTGTCTTTTCGCACTACCCATATGGAATATCCTTGGATTCTTCCTTCATCGAGTCCTTCGAATGGACCTATCAAAACAGATGTGTCGTTTCCTGTAACGATGATAGCATATCAAGCGAATCTTGATTGTGTTGCAGAGCCTAGTCCTTCCTCCTCGTGGACAGAAGAGGAAGATCCATGTGTGCTACCTGCATGGGCAGTTGATTCCTCTCACGCACATGATTTCCTTGACGATGTTTTTCCATCGAATGAAGCCATTATTGAGGCCATGTGTGGGGTTGAGCCACCTTGGGAAGAGTTATATCATCGATCATATTTTATTCTCGAGCTTGAGTGTATGGAGCATGAGGAATTTAGAGATATTCTTAGCAAGAAGATTGGTATTCTCATCGTTCCATTGAGCTCTCCTAGTCAGATGGCTGATGGGAACATGGTGAATTTATCACCTACTATTCCTATCAATATTTCTTGTAATCCTGGAAAAGTTGAGAACGTCTACATTAGGGTGGATTTTTCCCTAATGAGATCAAGGAGCATATCGATATCTTTAAAGAGTTTCATGACATCGTTTCTTGGTCATACGAAGAAATGCTAGGTATTGACCCTCGTATTGTTGAACATGAGATTAAGACCTATCTGAATGTGAAGCCGGTTCAACAATGTTTGCATGCGGTGAATCCTATGAAAGCACCCACTATTATGACTGAGATAGAGAAGCTGTTAAAAGATTGTTTTATCTATCCCGTTCCCTTGATGGAGTGGGCTTCAAATCCTATTCCAATTGATAAGAAACATGGAGTGATCTGTATATGCACTAATTTCTGTGATTTAAATCGTGCTTGTCCTAAGGATAATTTTCCCACACCATTTATTGATCAGATTTTGGATGAGTGTGCAGGAAGCGAGGTATTCTCCTTCATGGATGATTTTTCTGTATATAATCAAATTCAGATCAAACCTGAGGATCAACATAAAACTGCATTTATTTGTCCTTGGGGTACTTTTGCATATCACAAGATGCCTTTCAGTCTTAAAAATGATGGAGCTACATTTCAGCGAGCTATGACCTTAATTTTTCATGATCTCAAAATGATTATCAAAGTGTATTTCGATGACCTTGCTGCTCATTCTCATATGAGAGTGCGCCATCCATACCATTTGAAATTAGTATTCGAAAGATGTCACCATTACCAAGTTAGGTTAAATCCTCATAAGTGCATCTTTTGTGTGATGTTGGTTGCTTGCTAGGGTTCATTGTATCTAAGAAGTGTATAAGAGTTTATCCCTTAAAGGTTGAGGAAATACTTCAATTGTCTCCCCTGCGTAATATTAGACATCTTCAGTGTTTGCAAGGCGTGGCAAATTTCTTGTGGAGATTCGTGGTTAATTTTGCCAATTTGACTAAAGGCTTTATGCGTATTTTAAAGAAGGACACTACTTTTTTTTGGGATGAGCGAGCCTAGGAGTCCTTTGATGCTCTTAAGCATGCCTTAGCATTGGCCAACGTGCTTAGTCCACCTAACTATAACCACGATTTTTTTATTTATGTGGCCGCGTCCATGGAGACGGTTGGTATGGTTTTGGTTTAGGAGGATGAGGAGCTCCATGATCATGTCATATATTATTTGAGCCAAACCTTGCTGATTTGGAAATCCATTATTCCCATGTCGAGAAACTTTCCTTGGCCACTGTTCATGCAGTTCAGAGATTGGGACATTACATTCTCCTTCGCCAGACCTTGGTGGTAGATCATGTCAATATGTTTCAGTTCTTTCTCACTAGAAGGATGATTAAGGGAAAATACAATAAATGGATTGTTATTTTGCAAGAGTTTTATCTCAAATTTGTTTTGGTGAAATCAAAGAAATCATTGATCTTTGCAGAGCTCATATCTAATTTTCCAAGTGTGGAGGAGGAGGAAGTTTATGAGGATACGTTTGTCGATGAGCATATTTTCCTTATCTCAACTTTGGACCCATGGTATGGGGATATCATTGTATATTTGCAAATGTTGAAGGTCCCTACTCACCTTTCACAGGATGAGCGACGACGATTACGTCATGTAGCTAAGAACTACCTTATAGTGGATAACAATTTGTACCGTCATGGGGTAGATTCTATTTTACGTCGTTGTTTAACCCATGAAGAGTGTTGATGGAATTGTAAATTTGGAATGAATTCACTTGTATATCTCATGTATTGTACCCCTATTTTTATTCTGGGAAGTATCTGTAATGTAATTGAGTCACGTCATGCCTCGATGTTCCTATCAGGAGGTTCTATAATGTAAACAAGTCATGTTAAGTCATTGTGGGTAAGCCTCCTATTGTTCAAGGGTTAAAGTCCCCATAGTTTTGAGGCCCTAGGGTTATTAGAATCTCCTAGATAATTTGACCCTAGCGAGTCATTGTTGAGTCAGGAATTATTATAAATAGAGAATGAGCTTCTCTATTTATCACACACTCACTCACACTTAGTTTTAGTGCATAGCTGAGGAAGAAGAAGTTGTTGGGGCTAGAGAGAAAGAGGCTACTACTGTCGAGTTATCATCTTACTATTTTTGGGGATTTTCTATTGGTACTAATTCTATCTCTTAGGAAGTTGCGGGGTTTTATCCTTTATGGTTTCCCCAAGGAAAATATTTCTATTCATTGTCTTATATGTTTGATTGTTGTGCTTGTTATTCTCTCATTTAAGATCCTAATTTAATCCTAGCTTAAATGATAAAAATATAACATGGTATCAGAGCTAACCTGAGAAAAAGACACTGTGCAGCTGTGGAAACTAGGGATTCCTACTTTTTGGATCTCTCTCCACAAATTTTTAGCCAAAAAAGGTTGGGATGACTCTCCTCCCCAGGGTGAATCTTTTTGTTCAAGCAGAATATGATTTTAAGCATTTTCAGCTTTTGACCCGACACTACTATTGGAAATTAGGGCTTTCCATGGAAGTGTAATTTTTTAGTGAGCCCAAGCCTATATTGATATCCTCCTCAAAATTGAAGTTTAGATATCAATATCAAAGCTTTTGGTTGGATAGAACTCTGGGAAAGTCAAATCCTAATCTACTCTTGAACCAGCATTGTAGAAATTCAGCTCCAGTTCCAGATCCAACATCTTAACCTAGTAAGATCTAAATCTCTTGTATTTCCATTTGAGGTTATCAATTAAGATGTCTCATCATACCAAGATTGATGAAAATCTTGAGGGGGGTGATAACTTTCGAGTCTAGAAGTATAGGATCTCCCTGGTCTTGGAAGAAAATGAGTTGGACTCCTACATCAATGAGGAGATTCCAATTCCAGAGGGAGATGAGGATAATGCCTTACACAAGAAGAAGTTAGTTATGGCTAAGAGGATTATTGTTGATTCAATCAAGGATCACCTCATACCACAGGTTTCCACCCTAAAGACACCTAAATCTATGTTCGATGCCCTAACCAAACTGTTTGAAGGAAAGAGAATAAACTGGAAGATGACTTTGAGGAACTAGTTGAAGAATGTGAAGATCCAGAATGCGGAGACCATATAGTCATACTTCACAAGGGTCTCCCAGATGAAAGAACAACTTAAAACAGTAGATGAAGAAGTGGAGAATGCAGAAATTGTAATGACCACCTTGAATGGTCTCCCTAGGACATGTGACTCTTTCATTCAAGGGATATGTGCTAGAAAGAAGTTAGTCAAGTTCAACAGACTATGGGAAGAATGCTCTCAAGAAGAAGATTAGATATTAGTTTGAGAAGAAAATATGGGAAGTGAAGATCAAGCTCTCATAGTACAATCTAAGAAAACCAGATCTAGCGACCACAGAGGTAAACACTCTCACCAAAGGAGTAACTTTAGAAATCCTAGAGATATGTCTAAGTACATTTGCTATACATGTGATGAAAGATGACACTTTGCTAGAGATTTTCCTAGAAACAAAATTATCTCTCACAAGAAGAAGGGAAACAAGAGAAGACATCATGCTCATGCTACAAAGGATGATGAACCTTCCATAAAGAGAACTAGACAAGACAGTGATGAAGAATATGTTCTGATTTCCACTCTCACAGGAACTATCACACATGGCAGCAATGATTGGCTTATAGATAGTGGTGCTTCCAAACATATGACAAGATTCAAGGAATCCTTCATGAAACTATCTGAACATGAATCACCTCACAAGATAAAACTTAGAGATGACTACCAATATCCAATAAAAGGCAGTGGTGAATCCTCATACAAGCTAGACTCTGAAAAGTCTATCAATATGAAAGATGTATTGTTTGTACCTGGACTAAAGAAGAACCTCCTCTCCATATCTACATTGGATGAAAAAGAAATGAGGGTTGCATTTGTAGATGGCCAAGTCCTCATGTGGCCAAAGGGAAAGTCTTTCGATTATATAGTAGTGATTGGGGAACAAGAAGGAGGACTATACAAATTGAAGGGCCAACTAGAACAAGCTTTGGTTCATGACTTGGTAGAACCAAATGAGATTTGGCATAGAAGGCTTACACATGTGCATTACAGAGCTCTACCACTTGCAAGTAAAGCTATTAAAGGTCTCCCAGAAATGTAGACAAAACATGAAGGTGTATGCAAAGGATGTGTGAAAGGGAAGAACACAAAGAAGACATTTCCAAGTAGCGAGAGCAAAGAAAAAGGAATATTGGAAATAATCCACTCCGATGTATGCGGTCCAATGTCATCCAATTCACTAAGCGGGTATGTATACTATATTTCTTTTATTGATGATTTTTCTAGAAAGACATGGATATAATTTATGAAGAACAAAGATGAAGTATTCATCAAGTTCAAGGAATTCAAAGCCTTGATCAAGAACCACACTAAAAAGAAGATCAAGACATTTCGATCAGATAATGGTGGAGAATTCACATCAAATGAATTCAAAGAGATATGCAAATACTCGGGGATTAAGAGGGAGTTATCCACTCCATATAATCCACAATAGAATGGGATTGAAAAAAGAAAGAATAGAATGATCATGGAAGCAGCAAGGGCCATGCTTGATGATCAAGATATTCCCATGCATCTATGGGCATAAGCTGCCAGAACAACGGTGTATGTACAGAACCGTACTCCACACAGAGTACTCAAGAAAAAGACACCTGAAGAAGTATTCTTCAACAAGAAACCAAAAGTCAGCCATCTAAGAATATTCGGTTGTCCTATATACATACATATTCTAAAAGAAAAGAGGACGAAGTTAGATCCTTCAGGAAAAAAGGGTATATTTGTGGGATACTCTGAAAGCTCGAAGGCTTACAGAATATACTTTCTAGGATTCAAGAAGATCTACATCAAAATAGATGTAACATTTGATGAATATTCAGCCTACATCAAATCCAGGAAGAGACCAGTTGAAGAACCTGAAGAAGCAGAAGCACCCAGAATTCATGATACAAACATGAACAAAGAAATTCAAGAAGAAGATTGAGAATTAGAAGAACCTCAAGAACCTGTGGATCTACCTCAAGAGAAGAATCCTCACAATAGGAAACCTTCTTGGGTATGTGAAATTATCCAAGGTGCAGAAAGATATGGAGCTTTAGAAGAAGCACACAGAGGAAGAAAGAGAACTAGGTCCTGCTCCAGTTATGTAGCATTGCTATGTGAAATTATTGATAAAGAACCTTCCAACTATGAAGAAGTGGCATAAAGGAAAGAATGGAAGGATTATATGATCAAATAGTATCAATCGATCATGAATAATTATGTTTGGCATGTTGTCCCAAGACTAGAAGGGAATTCCATCGTAACTTCCAAATGGATCTACAAGATCAAGCATGCTGCAGATGGCAGCATAGAAAAATATAAGGCAAGATTCGTGGCTCGTGGCTTCTACCAAAAAGAAGGAATAGATTGTGAAGAAAATTTTGCACCTGTAGTCAGATACACTTCCATCAAATCAATACTTTCTCTAGCTGCAGTGATGAAATGGAAGATACACCAGATGGATGTCAAGACTGCTTTCTGGAATGATGTAGTGGAAGAGGAAGTGTATGTGGATCAACAACTTGGTTTTGAGACATATGACAGGGAGTCTCATGTGTGTAGATTGAAGAAGGCCCTATACAGTTTGAAACAGCCACACAGGACATGGTATGGCAGAATTGATGGCTTTCTATCCAGTTTGGGCTTTACCAAGAGTAAAGCAAATTCCAACCTTTACTACAAGGTTGAATATGGTAACCCAGTGATACTCCTACTGTATGTAGATGATCTCTTTGTAACAGGTATGGATGGGTTGATTGGTGATACAAAGAGGAATCTTGATGCTGAGTTTGAAATGAAAGACATGGGTATGATGCACTATTTCCTAGGCATGGAGGTGTGGCAGAATGCAGATGGAATATTCCTTGGACAAGGGAAGTATGTAGTATAGATTCAGGATGATGGAATGTAAGGCCATAACCACACCTATGGCATCAAACATGAAGCTATTGAGTGATTCTTCATTAGAAGCAGTTGATGCTATGATGTACCATCAGATGATTGGGTCCTTGATGTACCTGATGAACACGAGACCAAATATTTTCTTTGCTGTGAACACCTTGAGAGAATTCTTGATAGATCCGAGACATGTTCACTTGATTGCTGCAAAGTATATTCTGAGGTACCTGAAGGGTACTGTTAATTATGGGCTCAATTACGAGCAAAATCAGAAGATTAACCTAGAGGGTTATGTTGATTCAAATTGGGCAGGTCGTTCCATCGATAGGAAGAGCACTTCAGGATGCTGATTTAGTATGGGATCAGGTATGATCTCTTAGTTTAGCAAGAAGCAGTCCTATGTGGAACTGAGTACAAATGAAGTAGAGTACATCACATCTTGTTCATCTAGTTGCGAGGCAGTGTGGCTGAGAAAGCTACTATCTGATTTATATGATCTCCAGTTGGATGCTACTAGTATATATTGCGACAACCAGAGTCATGTGAATTTGTTGGAGAACCCAGTGTTCCATGACAAGTCGAACCATATCGAGATCAAGTATCACTATATCAGGGATATGGTGCAGAGAGGAGTAGTGAATCTCCAGTATGTTGTGATGAAAGAATAGATAGCTGATGTGTTGACAAAGCCATTGGCTAGAGTGAAGTTTGAGTACTTCAGGGAAAAGCTTGGTGTTCTCCAGATCAAGGTTCCCTCCAAGGGGAAATGATGAGACCTAGAGCCATTCTGACATGGTGAGAGGATTAAGTTCCTTCCATGGTCAGATGTAAGGGTTGAGCCATTTTTGTCATGGTGAGAGGATTTGTTTCCTTCCATGTTAGATGTGATTGCTGATCCATTCTAATGTGACTGCAAGATTGGTTCCTACATGATCAAATATAAGTATTGAATGCCTTTCTTGGAATGGAGGCACCTGGTCAATTACCAGGAATACTCAGCTTGGTGTTGAGTTTCCATTCTCTGGGAGAATGGAGGAACCTGGTCAGTTACCAGGAGTCCTCAGTCTGGGACTAAGAGACCTTTCGATGCGTTGTTTTTGAACATGGTCAGATGTAAGTGCAGATCCCTTTCAATGTGGTGTTTTTGAACATGGTTGAATGTAAGTGCAGAGCCCTTCCAATGCGGTGTTTTTGAACATGGTCAGATGTAAGTCCAGAGCCATTTTGATGCAGTGTGTTTAGACATGGTCAGATATAAGTACTGAGCCATTCTAGCATGATGTGTTTACATATGGTCAGATGTGAGTGCTGGGCCTTTCTGGCAAGATGAGGTCAAATATAAGTGCTGGACGTGCCTTTCTGACAAGATGAGGTCATATGTAAGAGCTGGGCGGGCCATTCTAACTTAGGGTCAGATATAAGCGCTGAAGACCTACATGAAGGGTAGGCCTACAACCAGCATGAAAAAGGGTCAGCTCTGTAGAACTTCATGTGATGAGAAGAATCAAGACATAGCACCGATGATGATGATCTAGATCAAGTGATGATCCAGACTTGATGATGATCCAGATCAAGTGATGATCTAGATGTGATGATGATCCAGACTTGATAATGATCCAGATCAAGTGATGATCTAGATTTTATGATGATACAATGATGATGATCCAGCAGTGGTGATCCAGATCCTGTGGTGAAGAAGACTTGAGGAGGAAGAAGACTTGAAGATGAAGATGACTTAGACTTGAAGATGAAGATGAATTGAAGATGAAGAAGACTTGAAGATGAAGACAACTTGAATATGAAGATGATGAGATGATCCAGTAGATACAGAGAAGAAGACCAGTGTTGAAAATTGTGTCGAAAGAATACCTTCCTAGTTAAGAGGGAGTGTTGATGTATTTGTAACTTCGGAATGAATTCACTTGTATATCTCATGTATTGTACCCCAATGTTTATTCCGGGAAGTATCTGTAATGTAATTGAGTCATGTCATGCCCTGATGTTCCTATCGAGAGGTTCTATAGTGTAAACAAGTCATGTCAAGTCATTGTGGGTAACCCTTCTATTGTTCAAGGGTTAAAGTCCCCGTAGGTCCAAGGCCCTAGGGTTATTAGACTCTCCTAGAGAAGTCGTCCCTAGTGAGTAATTGTCAAGTCAAAAATTAGTATAAATAGAGAATGAGACTCTCTATTTATCACACACTCACTCACACTCAGTTGTAGCGCATAGCTGAGGAAGAAGAAGTTGTTGGGGCTAGAGAGAAAGAGGCTACTCCTATCGGGATATCATCTTACTATTTTTGGGGCTTTTCTATTGGTGTTGATTCTATCTCTGAGGAATTTGAGGGGTTTTCTCCTTTATGGTTTCCCCAAGGAAAATATTTGTGTTCATTGTCTTGTGTGTTTGATTGTTGTGCTTGTTATTCTCTCAGTTAAGATCCTAAGTTAATGATAGCTTAAATGATAAAAATCTAACAACGAGGTTGAGGTTGTGCTGAATGATTGCCATGGAGGGGCATGTGGTGGTCATTTATTTGGGCTTTCTACAGCCTAAAAAATCTTGAGGGTGGGATACTTTTGGCCGTCGATCTTCAAATATTATGTCAATGTGGTCAAGAAGTGTCACCCTTGCCAGGTGTTTGCACAAAATATGCACTCGCATCCTGCCTCATTACATCCTATTATCACCGTCAGTCCCTTCACCAAGTGGGGGCTTGACTTCATGGATTGCAACCCAACTTCGGCTAAGGGGGATCATCAAATTATAGTGGTTGTCGATTATTTCACGAAATGGGCAGAGGCTATGCCCAAATTTAAATCCAACAGTGAGATAGCCACGCATTTCATTTTCAACCAAATTATTACTCAGTTCGACATTCCGAAAGAGTTTGTCACTGACCATGGTAGGCACTTTTAAACAAAATGATAGAAGGGTTGGCTTCAAAGTTAGGGGATAAGCAGGAGCACTCCTCTTCTTATTACCCTCAAGCGAATGGATAGGTTGAAGCAGTGAATAAATCACTTAAGTCTATTCTCCAATGAACCATCACACAAAGCAAGATGAATTGGCATATCAGGTTATATCCTGCTTTGTGGGCCTATAGAACCACGGTTAAGACTGCCACCGGTTTCTCTCCATATCAGCTCGTACATGGGGTGGAGTCTATATTTCTAGTTGAATGTGAAATCCCTTCGTTGAAGCTAGCTATAGAGATTTTACCAGACACTTTCACATTAGAAGAACGTTCGATCCACTTAGAGCAGCTTGATGAGCAGCACCGAGATGCCTTAGTGGCTCTAAAAGTAAATAAGCGTCGTGTTAAGGTCCAATATGATAAGTCTATCTGTTCGAGGAAGTTTAGTGAAGGTGATTTGGTCCTGTTGTGGGATCAAGCTAAAGAACCCCTGGGGGAAGGGAAGTTTAATCCCATGTGGCATGGTCATTATGTAGTCAAACATGTATTAGATAAAGGAGCCTATGAGCTAGTGGATTATGAAGGGAAATCCATGGTGGAGCCTAGAAATGGGCTCTATCTTATACAATAATATTCATGATCTTCATCCAGGGCTGATTTTTGTATATTATTGTATAGTTTTTGAATTGCATAGTGAGGTTTTCTTATGGTGATCGGGTTTGTTGATTAGCTTTCATTTCTTATGGCAGATGTCAATGGAGTTTTTCACTTACATAGGATTTGCTGATGGTGCTAGCCATCACACACAAAACTTATCTTTGACTGCTTGGGTGATTTATACTCCTACGGGTCAAGTATTGTCTTCAGGAGGTGTATGTTTATTTCCTTCTTCGAACAATGTTGCTGAATATAGTGTCATTATAGAGTTATTATGGATGCCATTTCACATGGTGTTCTCTCTCTTGAGGTACATCTTGATTCGCAGTTAGTGGTTTCATAGCTTAATGGCTCGTATTGTATTAGGGATCCAATATTATTATGAATATTCTTATGTGTGAGATTACTAGAAAAGAAATTTGAGAATATAACATACATACATTTTTCAAGAATTTTTAATCAAGTTGTTGACTCATATGCTAACTATGTGTTAGATTGGCATTTGTTTCATAGACCATAAGCATATCAAAAACATACATTTTTACACACATGTACATAAATAAAATTGATCATCATAAAAAATTTTCATTAAACATTCAAAATGTGACGTCATAATACATAAGTGTCATAATACAAAATTGGGGCTTTCGAGCCACCAAAATATAATACATGGTAGTACAAAAAGAAATACTCTCAGGTCTCTAAGACTGAGGAGGAGGAGGGGGGTTTTGATCATGGTAGCACACCACGGCTCTAGCTAGCCATCGAAATAATCAAACCCATGCCCATGGTACACCAACCACCTGGCGCTGCATGGCCTCAGGTAAGTCCTCGACTTGCGCCATGGGTACCCTGTGTGTTAAGCGTACAAAGTTTGTGTGGATGCTCCACACCCATGATGTCATCTCCTCTTCCCATCCATATATGATGAGGGAAACCATCCGGTAGCGGTGGTCCAACATCTGCATACACATGAAAGATTGTCACTATGTGTCGTCACACCAAAACATGTCTTTTGAGTCAATATAACAAAAAACACAAAAAAATTAATAATTCAAAAAACTTAAAACGAGGGTTTGGGATTCATTACCTATGTCACCATATGTGGCTCCAAGTAGTAGGGGCATGTCCGTATCTCTCCGGAAATCTATCCCTGCATAGGGGTAGTCATCAATGGCAATGATCTACCTTCGCCACCATGGAAAGAAGTCCGCTGGGTAGGGGTTAGCCACACTACCTCTACCCAGTCTACGCATAACATTTTCCCAACATCATTGGGCCAGATATCAAACTCCGTGTGGAGGAATGTCCACTTTAGGGCTTAGCCCCGGTACATTCCCAAAGAATAACGTGCTCAGTATGCTGCCAAAACCGAAGTTTCTCACCCTTCTCATCTTGCAGTCACTGAGCTGCTGCTTCATGTTACTCAATAGCGCAGTGCTCCAGTCGTACACTATGGGTCTCATATACTCCACCGCATAGAACATCAATGGCCATGAGGCCTGGGGGAGTGAAGCTCGTCCAGCTATCCTACCGAGTGGCAATAGTATGGCCTTTAGTCCCAGCACTTGGATCGAGTTTTTTAGGATCTGACTCCCAACCTTTTTCGTGTCCAAAAAGCAGTACACTATAATGTACTCATCAATCGTCAAGCCACCTCCTGGCCCACGAGATCAGAGATTTACCAACTCTCCTTGTCGGGATAATATAGTGATAAAGTATATGTCCTCAATCTCTATACTAAGCAACATCCCATCAATGTGAAAAGACTCAGTGTTTGGATCCCATTGATCCACTAGCATCTGTAGGAGTCTTGGATTGGCCCTCAGGCTGCCAAGACACCAAAACTTATACAAACCACATGCATGTAGAGCTTGTTGGGCCATTAAGTTACCTTCTATAGCCTCTTCTACATCACCATGTTCCCTCTCCCTCCATTCTAGAACCATCCTGCACAGAAAACATGATTTTTGGTTATTATTTTCCTTAGAAATCCTCATTCACGGTCACATATGCGACTGTTTACAAAACAACAGCGTATGTACACAATTTTGGGCATTTTTTCCGCGTATGGCCAGCCCTATATGTGGAAAAAACCCCAATATCTACGTGGGCCGAAACACATACTTTAGATTGGCCTATAAAATTAAATTGACCATGGAAACTTAAAAAAATTACATGAAATGGGAAGAGGAGGACATGAGGAGTTACCTAGAACAAACGACGTCGAATTTCACTAGACGATGCTCGCATAATTCGTGTTGGAAGTTTTGAGCTAAGATGGGTAAAAATTTCAAATGATATGGAATTTTAAAATTTTTTACTATTTGTTATCTCCCAAATAAAATAAATTTATTTGTGATAGTATGAAGAATTTAAATGATGCAATGAAGGATATGAAGATCACTAATAGTTTTGAAGACCTCTATTTCTTGATGCAATGTCACAAAGTTGTGGTTTCGGTGGCTTGGGCGAGGATCAGGAAATCTCATTAGCCACCGAAAGATGGAAGATAAATGGCGAGTGGAAGACCCCTTCAATAGTTAGGCATATTTCTAAAGTTTGTACTGCCATCAGAAAATTTTTAGACAGTGATCGGAGGTGTAGTCCTCTATTTCTCCGCCACTACGGAGAGGATAGTGGCTAAAGGTTCTACCACTACAGAGAATATAAGGGTTAAAAGTTCTGATGGTGAGAAGGTTTGGAGTTCTGATCACCAACATTTCTGAGTCTTTGTTCACTATGGTGCCGCCACTGCAGAGGAAATAGTGGCTAAGTGTTCCGATTCAGACTTCCAATGACCTCTGACAGGGACGAAATCAGATCAGAAGAGCTAAGGATTAAGCAGCGGCGAGGTAAAGCTAAAAGTTTCCACAGTGTCAATGTCAGAACTTTAAGGGACTAATGATCAGTGAGCTATCCCCCTAGGGAGACACAACAGTGGGAAGCAAACTGACTATAGCTTCCGATCGATGACAAGAAACATTCCAATAGCGCGACAATAGAAGAAATTCGTTGGTGTTCGGAAGAACTAAGAACAACGGAGCAGCAAGCTAGTTCACTAAGGGGCCTCAATAGCGGAAGAGAAACTTAATATGAGTTCCGAAACAATACAGACTCATCGGCATCAGAACTTGAAAGGACTAATTATCGGTGAGCTTGTTCCCTAAGAAGCCGCAACTGCAAAGAATATAACGATTAAAGGCAGCCAATAAATCAAAGTCACCACCGATAGGAGGGAATGGAAACTTCAGCATCGGAGGTGCTAAAAACTAACCAGTGGAAAAATAGTTCACTATGGAGCCTCAACTATGAAAGGAAGAAAGACTATGACTTTCGATTGATGACGAGGATCATTCTGACAGTGCGACAATAGATGAACTCTTCAGCGATCATAGGAACTAAAGACAACTTAGTGGTGATTTAAAGCTGAAAATTCCCACAGTGTCAGCTTTGGAACTTGAAGACACTAGCCATCGGTGAAATAGTCTACTAAAGAGCCAAAACTACGGAATACAAACAGACAAGGATTCCGTGACCAAAGGAAACCTATAGCGATCGGAGGTTCAAGGGACTAACAATCAGCGAGCTAGTCTACTAAAGATCCGCAACGACGGAAATATAACAGACTACATATTCCGCTAAATGAAAAAGCTCTGATGGTAAGAAGTTTTGAGTTCCGATCGCCAATGTTGCAGAGTCTTAGTTCACTATGGAACCACAACGGTGAAAGAAAAACAGACTACGGCTTCCGCTAAATGAAAAAGTTCACAAAGCGCAACAATAAAATATCATCGGTGATCATAAAGACTAATTGTCGGCGAGATAGCCCACTAAGGAGCCAACACCATGGCAAGGATGAGGCTTGTAGGGCCGATGGAACAGAGGAAAAATCCTCTGATCAACGATTGTGACTGAAAAATATGGAAAAATTGAGGCCTAGAGCGCCGAAACTGTGGCAGCAGTCAGGCTTGGAGCGTCGATGTGATAAAGGAAACAGCATTCGACCAATGATTGTAGCAACAAAGAAAAAGTGTCGGGCGGATTAAATAGGACTGGACACTTCAGATAAACATCGATACACTGGCTCTTGGTGGAAATTCCATAGCGAACCAACAGTGGTGGTTATCAGCTATTACTTCAGTCATTAAAATTCATTCAGTGAACTAGATTTTTGCAGTAGATAAACAAACAGTTAGCAAGGGTTTGAAGCCCTAATCTTGAAAAACTGTTACTTTCAATTATTTTTGTGTAAACAAATCGGTTTTTTAGAATCTGTAACTTTTGTAAAAGGCTATAAATCCCATGATTATTTCATTAATAAAGGTTCGACTCTGGGGATTTATGAGCCTATTCCATTATCAAGCGTCTCATATGGTTTATTCTAAGTATAAGCTCTTTTGTTGTGATTTGTTCAGCCATCTCTTTCTTTACTGTGTTTATTGCCTGAATGTGCATTTAGGTAATTTTCAGATTTATTAAAGGGTCGATAGCTGTCATCCTATTGGTTATTTAGTGATATTTGATTTATAAACACCATCCTCAACAGGAATTAGCCATTTATATGCATGTGTTATGTGTGTAATTCTGCCAGCTTGGTGAGTTCTCCATCCATGCACCTTTTTGTCAAAATACTGAACAAGTTGTAACTAAAATCCTTGTGATTGAGTGAGCTTCATGCATGTCTTGAGAGTGAGAGGTTATATATGTTATCCAGCTTGATCCAATTCAGAAAAAACCCAAAAAAATAGTTTAAGTTACCAGGCATCCTCGAGCTACAACCTAAAGGAGTTTCTTGGAGTGATAACAAAGTGGCGTCGTTGCCGGGGAGAGGAGATTGAAGCTTAGCTTCCCTGGGATACGACATAGATCCATGCTTTGATGATAGACAAGGCTTGGACATTATTACAGTTGTAATCATCTATCTGGCAACTCCATTGACAAAAGGTGGCTTCAAGAAGACCAAGTACCAGAGCAAACCCAAAGGGGCCACCAGCAACACTCGTTTTAGATCTATAAGAAATCTTGAGGAAAGCTAGGGCTTTATTAAGATAGACCAGCAGTGCTGTACAAAACGCTACATCGGGTATTTCAAGAAATATTTTTGCTAATATTTCTTCTGCTAAAACTTTTAATTCCTAGAAATTTTTAGATACATCCGAAAAATATAGGGTTTGGGCATCTTCAAGCACTGATGCTTGTGAAGATCCAATCCCTGGTGACTCCACTGGGATAAGTATACCACTGCCTTCTTGGTAAATATTTTCATCAGTGCCACCTTCCACATTCCTGTCCATACCTATTTCCAATATGGCTACCCCTCAATTGACCAAGATGGAAAGGATCCTGGTAGCTAGGTATGCACCCCTAATTTTGCCAAATCCTCTCGCACCCATGCCTACCGGGGATTACCTCAAGTATATGCCTAAGTTTACAGGGGAAGGGGATTTCACTACTAAAGAGCATCTAGAGGATTTTTATAGCTATGCTGAAAATATAAATATAGATCAAGAAGATGTATGGACCAGAGTTTTTGTGCAAAGCCTAGATGGCCAGGATAGGAAGTGGTTTAAAGAACTTCCTTCTAGGTCAGTGGAAGGCATAGAGGCCCTAGATGACATTTTCCTTAAGCATTTGGGAGAGAGGAGAGACCACCTCTACTATATCACAGAATTCAACAAATTGAAAAGAGAAAATGGTGAGTCTGTCTCCAACTTTACCAAGAGATTCAACAACATGTACAGCAAGATCCCCGCTAAGATTAAGCCCACCGGTACCTCATCTATGATAACTTATGTGAATGCCTTTGAATCTAACTCCTGCCTACTTCTCAGAGAAAGGACGTCTGACTCCTTATCACTCATGCAAGATGCTTCCCTAGAGGTAGAGTCAAACATTCTGGCATCTCAGAAGGTTAAAGGGAAGGCAGATAGGAGAAAGCAGCTAGTAGACTATAGTGAGGCTTCGGCATCAAAGAACAAGATTGAAAAAATGACCAAACTTTTAGACAACTTGACTGTTGAAAAGTCTAAATTTAAGGAACAAGGACATCTGCCAGTGAGGAGTAAAGGGCCAAGTGACTTTGCTCCTCGAAACCCAAATTTTGTCCCTTATAGAAGAGGAAACCCCCCTATTCAGATTCTCAGAAGGGAGAGAAATCAAGGGGAATACCAGAGGATAAAAGCTCCATTTCAAAATGCTGTACTAGAAGAAGGGCCAGAATTCATTGAAGAAGAAGGAGAAGCTGAAGACAATATCCACTGCATGGAGGATGGGGTGGACTATTCTTTTTTGACACAGGAAGAGTATGAAGAAGCCCTGATTGATGAGCAGATCACTGAAGAGGCTATCTATCAGGCTGATGATCAGGGAGGTGATGTAGCTGCAACATTTCCCCAAAATTTAAAAAAATTTGGGACCCTCCTTTTATTTCTTTTGCTCAGCTTTTTGTTTTGTTTGATGTCTGCGCAAAGTTTTACTTGTATTCTAGCCATGTTTTACCGTTTGAATTGACTTTTGCCTCGCTAATCGAAAGTGCTTTGGAATTTGAGTCAGGAGTATAGTTATATTCACGCCCGCCATTGCAGAAAAGAACCAGAGATCAAGTCCGAGTCAAGTGTATTTGGTCTCCAATGTATTTTTCTTTATCGATAGTTGTTTTGAAATCCCATTGGATCCTTTTTCTATACGTCTTCCACCATTGCAGAAAAGGTTCTGCGAAGTTGTCCGAGAGTTGTTTCATCCTTTTCCAATCCCCGCCGTTCTGTTTCTCCGGTCCTTGGTTTTTTCAACTTTCGTCGTTGCGGCTCTAGAAATCCTTATGATTTCGATAATTTGATTTATCTTGTCTGCTTGATCGATGTTTTTTCGCTTGAGACATGTTTATTCTTACTCCGTTTTGCTGATCTGCGGGACTTCGTTTCTTTTACAGGTTCATCGTTGCGGCTCTCTAACCATCTATTGACCCGAAGCCTTAGTCTAGTGAGCTCCGATGTGAAGTTTATTTTTTTCTCCTGCCAATGCCATTGTGGGCGTTCCGACGTTTTCTTCATTCATCGTTGTGGAGGAGATAGTAACATGGTCACTGATCCCATAGCCTTTCCGTCTTTCGATGATGTTTTTTTTCCTTCCGATTGCATGTTGACCACGATGTATATATTTTGGGTTTGTGGGTTTATTATTTTATTGTATTTTGGTGATTTCTCCGTGTTGTTGTTTTCGCTCGAGCAAACCAAGGCTTTCACTGTCGATACCTACACTCCTAGGTGGCACCGCCGTGGAAGTTCACCAGTTTTCCTCCACCAGTTGTGCAGCACAGTGCCAGGTAGGCCCTTATGCCCGTTTTACCGTTCTGTTTGATTGGTTGAACTATTTTTGTTGTCTCCGCGGTCAGTGCTTTCCTAGGTTTTCCCATCCCGACATGTATATATATTCGAGTTAAATAGTATGGCTGCCCGGTGGGGAATTTTTGTAGTTTGCTTGATGATGACTCTCGCGGCCATTGAGGGTTTGCAGACCGCACTTGATTGCTTGGGAAACTGGTGCAGATGACCGTTATGCTGTCTGCACCAGTTTCCCCCAGTCTACGTATGGCCATTCAGGGAGGGATTTCATCATTTTCTTACAAGATGCCAGGTTGGTCGCCTTAGTTTTTTCCCAGGGTCGCAGCAGTGAGATTGTTTCATTCGAATACGAACCCCAGACCGGTTTAGGTTTAAAATGCATTATCTAGTCAGGCCGTGAGGTGAGCGGGTTTGCATCAAGTAGCTTCCTCTTATGGTTTATGAGTTAAGTGCGCTATCAGTGCAGTGTCCTCACTTGGGATTTGGCACCTCTTTCTTTTGTGTAGCATTTAGGTTGTAGCATCGAGAGGGGGTTTCGAGACTGTGTTCTTGTTGACGAAAGGAGGAGGATTTTCTTCGTTTTAGAAAACCGATGCTATTCTAAGTTAAATCTACGAATGTTGGTTGAGAGATGGTTTTAGCCCTAGGGCAGATTAATTTTATGCGGGAACACTTGGTTTTTTGAGCATTGTTGTTTATTCTTCATAGCTGCACTCATGTTTAGCATAGATGAGGTAAAATGATTATACAGTTGCCTCCATTTTGAATGTTATCTAGAAATGACCCAACAAAACCTAAAAACAATTTCTGTACATGACAGGGAAATTCCTCAGAATCCAAGATGTCTAAACGTCATAAGAAGAAGGCTCCCATGGTAGAAGAGGAACCCAAAGTCAAAATCGTTACCAGATTTGAATACACCTACGAGGACACCAAATGCATAGTTGGTGTGGAACCCGAATATCAATGGGGGGGAATTTACAGATTAATAATGCGCCGAGAAGTACCTGACATAGGTTTTGAAGAAGAAAACATCTATGCCAATATAGAGAGGTCTTCATTGATGAAAATTGCTACTAGACCTAAGCTTTTTCCATGATCAGAGGTGATTGGGTGGATTTTTCCCAGGGAAGATGTAACCACCATGATTTTGGAAAATGTTGATAAATAGGGTTATGCTGCTTATAGCCCTGGGTATGTGGCACTGGCCTACCACTTACCAGAAGCATAGATGTACTTGACTAAGGACTGGCTGAAGGCAATTAAGATGGACCTAGTCAAGACAATAAAGAGGATGCTCATGCCTGGAAAGAACTTTAGAACTAGGCCGACCAGGGAATATGACATTGCAAATCTAAGAACCCCTTATAGGTTCATTTCCCTGATGCTGAACAGGATTTTTAGGAGGGCCCACAGTAAAAGATTCAAATTGGAGTGGGTTCCTATCATTTTCTATGTTGCAACACAAGGGATAGTGTTCAACTGGGAAAACATTATGTCCAACAGCCTCTCAGCCTGCATTGCTTCAGCATTAGGAGGGGTGTCCCAGAAGAGATCAGAGTTCTACATGAGCTCTATACTGATTGATTGTATACTTTGCAACCAACCCTTCCCCAATCTGAGGTGTATCTGGGACCGAGAAAGAACACCAATCTACTCAACATACAAGCCGCTGTGGGCCCATAAATACCACAGTCACTATAAGGAAGTGTGTGAGCACTTCATCATGCCACTATATACATTGATCTTCTTAAAGGAGTGCAAGTGTATTTCATAGGAAGCATTGCAGGTGATTGAGGAATACACAGACTACTATCTAACAGAGAATGGATTATATTTCAGAATGTTTGGATGCTCCAGAGCACCCTCACTACTACCTAAGTATGCCACTGACTATGTAGTCCATAAAGAGGAAGTTAGACAAGTCTTTTTAGATGGCATAGGGATATTTCTATTTGAACACAAGAAAGAAGTTTACCCTCCTTTTCCATTTAGGTTGGGAAGCTACAAGTTTACTAGGGTGAACAAATTTGACGAATTCGTGGAAGAATTGAGGAAATTCAATTTTGGGGAAATGCGTTTCCACAGGAATGATTCCTGAAATAAAGTGGTAGAGCACTGCAGAGAGGCAAATGTACATTTTGAATACACAAGACACTAGGATAGAGAGGAATCCATTTTTCGTAGTGCACAAAATATAACAGCCTTAAGAAGAAGGTTTAAGAATAAAATCACCACCAAAGGCAGAAAAGGACAGGATAAGCAAGAAAAGGCAGAGGCAGAAGAAACTAGAAAAAAAATGAAGATGCTAGGAGACTAGCACAAGAGGCCGAAAGCTGGCTCAAAGGTGTGGAGGAAGAAAAGAAAAGAGTTGCACAAGAAGCAGCTAGAAAGGTAGAAGAAGCTTCCAAGAGCGAGGAAGAGGAAAAGAAAAGAAAGATGGATGAGAAGCTGAAGAAGCATGAAGAAAAAAAGCTAAAGCTGACAGAGACAGTGACAGAGAAATCAACTTCTGATATAGCTGACAGTCAGGCTCAGGACTTGGGGAACCCTAATATTCAAAATCTTGAGGCAGCTGCTAGCAGCACAATAGGACAGGCTATGGTCCCCACCCTTAGGCTAATCCCTTTTGAACAGAAGAAAGGGGAGGAGGTACCAGATTTCAACACTATCTTTTATGATAGGGAGAGGAAAAGGATAGTGAAGAGGACTGAGAGAAAGGTCGAAACTGGGGGGCAGTTCGGTAAAATGATAAACGATACAACTGTAGTATATGGGATAGAAAAGGACCCCAGGTTCACTATCAAAGCGGGGGCTGCATTGATCCATGCTTCCGAGGACAATGTAGATAATGACTGATCTTGAACAGTCTAAGAAGTCCTCTTCCCAGCTCAGAGATACCCTGAGAAAAGAAAGAGAGGAAAATAATATGTTGAAAATAAATTTTGAAGACATACAATGGGAAATAAAGTCTTCAAAATATGAGCTCTAGTTCCTCCAAATAGAGAAGAGATCTATGGAGGCCACCCAAGAAAATCTGGAGAAAGTGCAGCAAGAATGTCAAGGGTTGAATGTAGAAAAGGAGCAGCTGCTAGGTAGGATAGGGGAGTTGGAGCTGCAGAAGGATACCTTGGAGGAATCTGAGAGGCAATCTCAGGGGAAGAATGCAAAACTTAAAGAAGAGATTACCTCATTGACAACATCTCTAGAAGAGGCCAAGGAACAGCAGGTCCATCTTCAGCCTTTCAAGGAGCACATTCTGGCATAGAGAAGCAAGATGCACCAGCTGCAAGTGGCCATAGAGGAAGAGAGATGCAAGGTCTTGCAGGTGGACAATCGGCCGGAAGAGATTTTGGAAACCTATTCATATTTTGTTGATAGATCGCAAGATATCTTAGAGGTCCTGACAGGAAGGATGGGGAGATTAGAAGCGAATGAAGAAACCTCTGCAGATCTACCATCAAAAGATCAACAAGCCCTAAGTAAAGACTATGATTTATTGGAGTTTTCCATAAACACAGCCGAGGAATTCAGGAAGGTTGTGAAGAAGACAAAGGGGGCTTGTGTAGAATTCTTCATGAGACTTTTCATCACTTATAATCACTGCCAGGTTGAGGCTGAAAAAATAATGGATACCTTTCCAGACCACAGCCTGTTTTTGGAGATTTTGCAAAGAAGATATCAAGAAGATGAAAAAATGATATAGCACATTAAAGGTTTAGATGATCAGACCCTGAGGAATGAAGTAGATCATTCCGCGGTTAGTGTGCAAATGTTAGAAGACCAACTTCACCTAAGTGCAGCTAGAATAGAAGTCATAAGAAATCAGGTTGCTAAATTCGAAATAAATATTCATTTCCTAGAACCTTCTGAATTCAAAAGTATTTCCTCAGAGGCTTCAGCATGGAAGAAATTTTTGAATAATCAAGCGGGATCCTCCTCATGAGCACTTTATTTGTTTTTTTTTATAATATATTTTAATTTTGATAAGCACTTAATGAAAGAAAAGTATGGGAGGTGAAGGGTTGGGGAAGCCTAAGAGTCATTCATGGGCAGCCCAACAGTTTTGTTCTTTTGCATAAATATAGAAGATTTATATAAGAGAGGGAACTTTTTCCCAGTTAGATTGGAAGACATATTGTAAGAAGAACTATTTCCTTTTGCAATAAATAATTACAGTTTGCCTGTTGGAGAAAGCTTGGTGGAATGTTCAAATGTTATGCTATGGATTTGTTGAAGAGGAACTATTTCATTTTCAGCTTTGTGTCCATTAACTGTGAGATTGTTCTAATTCTTTGAACCTATGTTCTTGTATGAATGATCTCTGGTTTGTTTTATGAAAATTTCCACTATGAGTAATGAATGTAGTTCATAGAAAATTGGCTATATAGTTGTTAAAATATCTTTAAATGTTCATGTGTTTGAAAGAAGTATTGGCTATATGTGATTTCTTATAATGCATGCGCAAAATACATTACTCATTAATAAGTGGAAATCTTGATCCCTAGGGATAGGTTAGGTAGTTAGTTTTAATTTCTTGCTGTGTGTGTGATTTAGATGCAAGAGAACCTAAGATGAGAGGTAAGAACCTGCGCATCACATTGTGAACACTCCTTGAATTCTCAATCAATTTGCATTTTAGATAGGCATTTGCATGTCATACTTAAGACTAAAAAAATACAAAAATATACACGGTGGACCGGGCTGCAACTGGTAAAACCTTTTATTTTTGTTACTTGACCTATGGTAGCCATACCACAAACCGGACGGATTCCCTACACTAAACAGTCACGGGAAAGTTGGGAACGTTCACTTGGGAGAATCCCTTGCTATTGTTTCTTGCGAATTGCCAGGCCCCAACAGGTTTCTGGCGCTAGAAGGAGGGCCCCCAGTGCATGGTTGGCCAAGGAAACTTGTTTTCTCAAAATAACCCCACCAATGATAATTTTGAAAGCAGTTTGTGTCCTGATCCAAATACTCAAGATAATAGGGAACATCTATTTGTTGTGAACAACCAAGTGATAAATGATCTAAGGAGACACACATGGGACTATGTAAAGAGTATTGGAGGATTACCCATCATCCCTGATTTACCCCAAAGAGAATACAAGAAGAAATATCATCCCATCTTGGAAGATTCAGTGTTGGTTGGAGACTTGGAAGAGTTAGTAGAAGGAGCATTATAGGAGGTGGTTCAGCCATTGAATCAAATAGGACCAAAAATGCCTTACTGTTCACCTTTGTGAACTCCTATGCCTTCACCGCCTCACTCTCCACCCAGACTCATGGTAGGTGTAAATGAAAACTAGCCTAACCCACCTAATCCATCACCGGCTTGGAAAGCCGGATCAATTTTGAACCTAACACTGTCGTTGCATGACTTACCTCAGGCTTTTGAGAAGTTGCTGCCTAAGTTTGATCCCAATGAGAAGATTGTAGTAGATGACCATTTGCAAAGTTTATATTTGGAAATAGAGGGATTAAGGGTTGTATAATATGAGGATGTTGTTTATAGACTTTTCCCACATACCCTTAAAGGAGCGACAACATCCTGGTACTTTGCTTTGCCTGCAAACTCTATTCCAGATTGGGATACCTTTGAAAGGATTTTCAGAAGAAAATATGCAACCCAAAATACGCATGCAACACTGATGAAAGGTATGGGTGCTTTAAAAAAAGAAAGAAATGAGAAGGTACACAATTTCACTCAAATATTTTCAGCTTACCTCAAGAACTTCTCTGCAACTGATAAGCCTTCCGATAAAGTTCTGATTGAGTATTATACCTTAGCTTTAGGTCCTGACTTGGCTATGTTCGCAAAAGCTCAAGTTAAGCCTATGTTAGATGAGTTTTATGAAGAAGCAGAAAGAGTAGAGGCTGAAAAGGAAAGTATAGAGGATTATCTCGAGCAATCTGGAGAAAAAACTTCTGGGAAAATAACCTTAACGCTGTCCAAACCTAGAGAGGAGCAATCAAATGATTTTGAGGGAATGTTAAAGATCATGCAAAAGCTCTCCAACAGAATAATAGATTTGGAGAAGGAAAAAGAATCTCAGAAAGCTTATAAGCCGTATTACAAAAAAAGGGAAGATAACAACCAATGCAAGACCCATCCACATGGTTCAGCATCAATGAATCTGACAGAGGTAGGGAAGGATAAATTCTGCACTTTTCACCAACAACCCCATTTTCAAAAGAATTGTCCTCAATGGTTAAATTCAATGAGATTGGTAATGAATCAACTCTTGGACTCTAAATTGACTGAGGATAGTGATGAAGGGGGAAAAGGTAATAAGACCATGGAAAAACAAGAAAATGATGCCATGTTTTTATGGTATTGTGTCTCACTGTTTGATATAGAAAAAAGTACTCCTAAACATGAAAACATACCAACTACAACAAAGGACATGGATTTGGTAAATAAAGGCAATACAATAATCTCAAAAATTAAGAAGTTGCAAGAGAATGTCAGGAAACAGCCAAAGAACAAGGTTGAAGACAAAGTACCCAAAATTACCATTATCAGCCAAGATACGGAGCAGATCAACAAGCCTGCTAAACCTATGGAAGAACAAGTAGGTGTTAACAAAGAAAATACTAAAAATCCTAGAGAGCCAAAAGAAGAGATGCCCTCTGAAAACCAACCTGTGGAGGAAGAGGTCGAATCAATTGGGGAAGAGAAGTCTAGAACCCCACCTTTCCTGTTGACTCTAGAAATGCTGAATCATAAGGTGCATAATTGTTTGGTAGATTCTAGATCATCAGTGAAGGTTATGACACTCGTAGTTTGTAAAAAAATTAATGGGAAGCCAAAACCTACTGCTTGGGAAGTCACTCAACTAGACAGAACTAATGTCAAAGTAGTGGGAGAAATGGAGAATGTTCTCATTCGTTTATCTGCAAATAACAAGATATGTCAATTTATTGATATTGTGGTGGTTGACATACCGGATGGATATGGACTTATTCTGAACCGAGACTGGTCCGCAAGGTTAAAGGGGTATTTTGCTTCAGATTGGTCACATTTATGGTTACCTCATAAGGGGGTCCCAAATCGGATCAAAATTTTAAGGGAACCTTACATGAAGCACACTATCACTAAGTTGGAAGAAGGAAATGAATCTGCTAATTCTATTTTGGGGAATCATCTTACGAAGCTTGAACTAAGATATCATGCATCAGAAGAGGCCAGCAACATGACTGACACTCAGCCTAATCTCCTTCAATTTTCACAGGCTGATGGGAGTGATTGTAAATTGGTAGACATAGCTTCTGTTTCAAAAATAGCAGGATTAGACCATGGTTACATATCTCATGTCTGCAATCTAGCCTAGCCCCTTGATTCATGAGTTGATAGATTTTCAGGGGTGGGCACAATTTTATTTTTTCTTTTGATTTGATGACCTTGTACATAAATAATTTGATGCAGTTTTACCTTGATTTACCACTTTTATTTCTCGTTATTTTGGTTTGTTTTTGAATAAAAGAGGCAAACTTTTGGTTGCATGGAAAGCATCAGGGTTCTCGATTAACTGAAATCTTTGGGAAAAGACTGTTAGTTTTATTTTGAAATGATAGAAATTCTTCTAGCAAGTATTCTTCTTAAATGGCTATGCACTCATTGAAGTCCTGCTTAACCCCTGAAAATAACTCAGAATTAAGAGGTCTAGAATACTATTTCAAGGCTCCATCCATTTCACATCTAAGATGTCCTAGAGAGTGATAGCAAAAGACCCACGGAAAGGAAGCAAGGTAAACCGTTTATTATATATAAATGATCCCATGCCATGATTTTAAAATCCTAAAGGCTGCTGAGAGTCAAAACTCCTAAAAGAAGCAATACATATCAAATAAAAGTATCAAAAACATGAATGTCAATCTGCTAAAATTTCTTCTCCATCCATGAGCTGAAAAATAAATTCATCCCTCACACAAAAGGATAGTATGGATAGAAGAGCCTAAATAAATTTCAGAAAGAAAAGCAGATGGAGGACTCAAAAGAACAAAAGTTCAAAAAGGGCACAAAAGTGCAATTGGCATGGGAATGAGGAACAAATGAATAGTTCTATTTACCATATGTAACGATCTTGTGGTGTCCAAGCAAGAAAATTCCCAAAGACAGAGGTAAAATAAAACTCACTTACTAAGCCTAAAAAGAGTTATCTAGACTTTCAAATATTTTGGGTGTTCTCATTTCCAAAGAATGGACTGTTCTCAATGATTTAAATGCATGTGTTTTCCATCTTAGGAATACTAGCATCTAGAAGAATTCAACTGATGAGATAAATGATTAAACAGTATTTTACTGGGAAGAAGTTGATTCAAAAATATGGGGTTCACCAGGTAGTCACCAATTGTTGCAGCTGTGACATTTTCCCAAAATTTTAAAATTTTTGGGACCCTCCTTTTATTTCTTTTGCTCAGCTTTTTGTTTTGTTTGATGTCTGCACAAAGTTTTACTTGTATGCCAGCCATGTTTTACAGTTTGAATTGACTTTTTCCTCACTAATCGAAAGTGCTTTGGACTTTGAGTCGAGAGTCTAGTTATCTTCACGCCCACCGTTGCGGAAAATAACCAGACATCAAGTTCGAGTCAAGTGTATTTCGTCTCCAATGTGTTTTTCTTTATCGACAGTTGTTTTGAAATCCTGTAGGAGTCTTTGTCTATACATCTTCCGTCGTTGCAGAAAAGGTTCTGCAAAGTTGTCCGAGAGTTGTTTCATCCTTTTTCGATCCCTGTCGTTCTGTTTCACCGGTCCTTGGTTTTTTCAACTTTTGTCGTTGCGGCTCTAGAAAGCCCTATGATTTCGATAATTTGATTTATCTTGTCTGCTTGATCGATGTTTTTTGCTTGAGACATTTTTATTCTTACTCCATTTTGCTGATCTGTGAAACTTGGTTTCTTTGACCCGAAGACTTAGTCTAGCGAGCTCCGATGTCAAGTTTATTTGTTACTCCCACCAATGCCATTGCGGGCATTCCGACATTTTCTTCATTCACCGTTGTGGAGGAGATATTAACATGGTCACCGATCCTGTAGCCTTTCCGTCTCCCGATGATATTTTTTTTCCCGCCGATTGCATGTTGACCACGATGTATATATTTTGGGTTTGGGGATTTATTATTTTATTGTATTTTGGTGATTTATTCATGCTGTCATTTTTGCTTGATCAGACCAAGGATTTCTCTCTCGGTACCTTTGCTCCTAGGTGGCACCGCCGTGGAAGTTCACCAAATTTCCTCCACTAGTCGCGCAACACAGTGCCAGGTAGGCCCTTATGCCCGTTTTACCATTCCGTTTGATTGGTCGAACTATTTTTGTTGTCTCCGTGGTTAGTGGTTTCCTAGGTTTTCCCATCCCAGCCTGTATATATATTCGAGTTAAATAGTATGGATGCACGGTGGGGAATTTTTGTAGTTTGCTTGATGATGACTCTCGCGGCTGTTGAGGGTTTGCAGACTGCACTTGATTGCTGGGGAAATTAGTGCAGACGACCGTTACGCTCTCTTCACCGGTTTCTCCCAGTATGCGTATGGCCATTCGGGAAGGGATTTCATGGTTTTCTTATGAGATGCTGGGTTGGTCGCCCTAGTTTTGTACCAGGGTCAGAGCGGTGAGATTGTTTCGTTCGAATACGAACCCCAAACCGGTTTAGGTTTAAAATTCATTATCTAGTCAGGCCGTGAGGTGAGCAGGTTTATAGCAAGTAGCTTCCTCTTATGGTTTATGAGTTAAGTACGCTATCAGTGCAGTGTCCTCACTTGGGATTTGGCACCTCTTTCTTCTGTGTAGCGTTTAGTTCGTAGCATAGACAGGGGGTTTCAAGACTATGTTCTTGTTGACAAAAGGAGGAGGATTTTCATCATTTTAGAAAACCCATGCTATTCTAAGTTAAATCTGCGAATGTTGGTTGAGAGCTGGTTTTAGCCCTAGGGCAGATTAATTTTATGCACGAACACTTGGTTTTTTTAGCATTGTTGTTTATTCTTCATAGCTACACTCATGTTTAGCATAGATGAGGTAAAATGCTTATACAGTTGCCTCCATTTTGAAAATTATCTAGAAATGACCCAATAGAACCTAAAAGCAATTTCTGTACATGACAGAGAAATTCCTCAGAATCTAAGATGTCTAAACATCAAAAGAAGAAGGCGCCCGTGGTAAAAGAGGAACCCGAATTCGAAATCGTTACCAGAGTCAAATACACCCACGATGACACCAAATGCATAGTTGATGCGGAACACGAATATCAATGGGGGGAATTTACAGATTAATAACGCACTGAGAAGTACCTGACATAGGTTTTGAAGAAGAAACCATCTATGCCAATATAGACGTATCTTCATTGATGAAAATTGCTACTAAACCTAAGCTTTTTCCATGCTCAGAGGTGATTGGGTGGATTCTGCCTGGGGAAAATGTAGCCACCATGATTTTGGAAAATGTTGATAAATAGGGTTATGTTGC
Source organism: Pseudotsuga menziesii (assembly GCA_001517045.1). Classification (NCBI taxonomy): domain Eukaryota; kingdom Viridiplantae; phylum Streptophyta; class Pinopsida; order Pinales; family Pinaceae; genus Pseudotsuga; species Pseudotsuga menziesii. The sequence continues at coordinate 9,836 of LPNX010065694.1, read as the reverse complement.
TTATAGCCCTAGGTATGTGGCACTGGCCTAGCACTTACCAGAAGCACATGTGTACTTGACTGAGGACTGGTTGAAGACAATTAAGATGAACCTAGTTGAGACACTGCAGAGGATGCTCATGCCTAGAAAGAACTTTAGAACTAGGCCAATCGAGGAATATGACACTGCAAATCTAAGAACCCCTTATAGGTTCATTTCCTTGATGCTAGACACGATTTTCGGGAGGGCCCATGGTAAAAGATTCAAATTGGAGTGGGTGCCTATCATTTTCTATGTTGCAATACAGGGGACAGTGTTCAACTGGGAAAACATTGTGTCCAACAACCTCTCAGCCTGCATTTCTTTAGCATTAGGAGGGGTGTCCCAAAAGAGATCAGAGTTCTACATGAGCTCTATATTGATTGATTGCATACTATGCAACCAACCCTTCCCCAATCTGAGGTGTATCTGGGACCGGGAAAGAACACCAGTCTACTTAGCATACAAGCCACTATGGGCCCACAAATATCACAATCACTATAGGGAAGTGTGTGAGCACTTCATCATGCCACTATATACATTGATCTTCTTAAAGGAGCGCAAGTGTATGTCATAGGAAGCATTGCAAGTGATTGAGGAATACACAGACTACTATCTGACATAGGATGGACTATATTTCAGAATGTTTGGATGCTCCAGAGCACCCTCACTACTACCTAAGTATGCCATTGACTATGTAGTCCACAAAGAGGTAGTTAGACAAGTCTTTTTAGATGGCATAGGGAGATTTCTGTTTGAACACAAGAAAACAGCTTACCCTCCTTTTCCATTTAGGTTGGGAAGCTACAAGTTTACTAGGGTGAAGAAAGCTGATGAATTCGTGGAAGAATTGGGGAAATTACATTTTGGGGAAATGTGTTTCCATAGGAATGATTCCCGAAATAAAGTGGCAGAGCACTGCAGAGAGGCAAATGTACATTTTGAATACAAAATCCACTGGGATAGAGAGGAATCCATTTTTCGCAGTGTACAAAATATAACAGCCTTAAGAATAAGGTTTAAGAAGAAAATCACCACCAAAGGTAGAAAAGGACAGGATGAGAAAGAAACAACAGAGGAGGAAGAAACTAGAAAAAGAAATGAAGATGCTAGGAGAATCTGGATCAAAGGTGAGGAGGAAGAAAAGAGAAGAGCTACATAAGAAGCAGCTAGAAAGGTAGAAGAAGCTTCCAAGAGTGAGGAAGAGGAAAAGAAAGGAAAGATGGATGAGGAGCTGAAGAAGCAGGAAGCAGAAAAGATAAAGCTAACAGAGACAGTGATAGAGCAATCAACTTCTGATATAGTAGACAGTCAGGCTTGGGACTTGGGGAACCCTGATATTCCAAATCCTGAGGCAGCTGCTGGTAGCACAACAAAACAAGCTATGGTCCCCACCCTTAGGCTAATCCCTTTTCAGCAAAAAAGGATAGTGAAGAGGACCAAGAGAAAGGTCGAAACTGGGGGGCAGTCTAGTAAAATGATAAAGGATACAACTATAGTATATGGGAGAGACAAGGACCCCAGGTTCACTATCAAAGTGGGGGATTTATTGATCCATGCTTCCAAGGACAATGTAGATGGAATAATGACTGATCTTGAACAGTCCAAAAAGTCCTCTTCCCAGCTCAAAGATACCTTGAGAAAAGAAAGAGAGGAAAATAATAGGTTGAAAAGAAAGTTTGAAGACATACAATGGGAAATAAATTCTTCAAAAGCTGAGATCCAGTTCCTCCAAATAGAAAATAGATCTATGGGGGTGGCCCAAGAAATTCTAGAGAAAGTGTAGCAAGAATGTCAAGGGTTGAAGGCAGAAAAGGAGAAGCTGCTAGGCAGGATAGTGGAGTTGGAGCTGTAGAAGGCTACCTTGGAGGAATATGAGAGGCAATCTTAGGGGCAGAATGTAGAACTTAAAGAATAGATTACCTTATTGACAACAGCTCTAGAAGAGGCCAAGGAACAACAGGCCAGTCTTCAGCCTTTCAAGGAGCACATTCTAGCATAGAGAAGAAAGATGCACCAGCTGCAAGTGGCCATAGAGGAAGAGAGGTGCAAGGTCTTGCAGGTGGACAATCGGCTGGCAGAGATTTTGGAAAACTCTTCATATTTTTTTGATAGATCATAGGATATCTTAGAGGTCCTGATAGGAAGGATGGTGATATTAGAAGTGAATAAAGAAACCCCTACAGATCTACCATCGAAAGATCAACAATCCCTAAGGAAAGACTATGATTTAATGGATTTTTCCATAAACACAGCCGAGGAATTCAAAAAGGCTATCAAGAAGACAAAGGGGGCTTGTGCATAATTCTTCAGGAGAATTTTGATCACTTATAATCACTGCCAGGTTGAGGCTGAACAAAGAATGGATACCTTTCCAGACCACAGCCTATTTTTGGAGATTTTGCAAAGAAGATATCAAGAAGATGAACAAAGGATACACCACATTAAAGCTTTAGACGAGCAGACCCTAAGGAATGAAGTAGATCATTCCACGGTTAGTGTGCAGCTATTCGAAGACCAACTTCACCTGAGCGCAGCTAGAATAGAAGTCATACGAAATCAGGCTGCTAAATTCAAAATAAATATTTGTTTCCTAGAACCTTCTAAATTCGAAAGTATTGCCTCAGAGGCTTCAGCATGAAAGAAAATTTTGAATTCTCAAGTGGGCCCCTCCTCATGAGCACTTTATTTGTTTTTTTTGTAATATATTGTAATTTTGATAAGCACTTAATGAAAGAAAAGTATGGTAGGTGAAGAGTTGGGGAAGCCCAAGAGTCATTCGTTGACAGCCTAACAGTTTTGTTCTTTTGTATAAATATAGAATATTTAGATAAGAGAGGGGACTTTTTCCCAGTTAGATTGGAAGACATATTGTAGGAAGAACTATTTCCTTTTGCAATAAATAATTACAGTTGCCTGTTGGAGAAAGCTTGGTGGAATGTTCAAATGTTACGCTATGGATTTGTTGAAGAGGAACTATTTCATTTTCAGCTTTGTGTCCATTAACTGTGAGATCATTCTAACTCTTTGAACCTATGTTCTTGTATGAATGATCTCTGGTTTGTTTTATGAAAATTTCCACTATAAGTAATGAATGTTGTTCATAGACAATTGGCTATCTGGTTGTTCAAATATCTTTAAATGTTCATGTGTTTGAAAGAAGTATCGGCTATCTATGATTTCTTATAATGCATGCACAAAATACATTACTCATTAATAAGTGACAATCTTGCTCCCTAGGGATAGGTTAGGTAGTTAGTTTTAATTTCTTGCTGTGTGTGTGATTTAGATGCAAGAGAGCCTAAGACGAGAGGTAAGAACCTACACATCACATTGTGAACACTCCTTGCATTCTCAATCAATCTGCATTTTAGATAGGCATTTGCATGTCATACTTAAAACTAAAAAAATACAAAAATATACACGGTGGACCGGGTCGCAACCGGTAAAACCTTTTATTTTTGTTACTTGACCTACGGTAGTCGGACCACAAACCAGATGGATTCCCTACACCAAACAGTCATGGGCTAGTTGGGAACATTGACTGGGGATAATTCCTTGTTGTTGTTGCCTACGAATTTCCAGGCCTCAACAGGAGGTTACCAACTGAGGTCTAGGTTGGTTTCTCCACTCAAAAAGAATGTTGTACCCATCAAGCAGCCTGTTGTACCTGCTAGAAAGGTTGTTGTTTTACCAAAGAATAGCTATTCCATCAAAAGCATTGCATAAACCAGCACCTTCAGCCACACCTGATCAAGTCCAACTCAAACCTACAACTCATGAGGTAAGGTTTCCAGATAGGCTGCATTATTCCTTCAACCTTGAGTCTGAAATTCAAAAATTGAAAATCCCTTTCCCTTTAATTTAGTTCATGAAGAATGATGCATTTAAAACCTCCATTCTAAATTCCCTTCAGCCCAAGGTGCACATAGACACTGACTTTGTGAACCTGTAAGATGACAGGGCTATTGTAACCCTGGACCCCATGATTGAAGACCTAAAGGACTCTTGCCCACCATTCTATATATCCTTGAACATCCATGATAAAATCCTCCATAACTATTTGTTGGATTCAGGAGGCTCTCATAACTTAATGCCAAAGGCTGTGATGGATGAGATCGGCCTCAGCATTACCAAGCCCTACCATGATTTATTCTCCTTTGACTCTAGGAAGGTCAAGTGCTTGGGCCTCATCAAAGACCTTGCTGTAAATTTAACTCAACTGCCTTCGAAGAGCATAATGATGGACATCGTAGTGGCTGATATTCCTCCAAAATTCAGCCTTTTTCTGTCCCAATCATGGAGCAAAAGATTGGGTAGCACCCTTCACATGGATCTCACATACGCCACCATTCCCATGTTCAGAGGAGAAACGAAGAGACTGTACAGGGAAAATCAACTAGCGTACATTATAAGCAAGGAGAGACGCTCAGTAAATCACCCCATCTACACTGTGGACACCGATTTTGGATCTTGCATCTTGCAAATAGATGATAATCAGCAGACATCAGTTCAGCTCACCAAGCCCACCCGTCCACAGCCCGAAGAAGTCACAACATCGATCTGGACCATGTATTTCGATGGGGAAAGCGCTCAAAACTCAGCAGGCATAGGGGTCATGTTGATCTCCCCATCTAACGAGAACATTCACCTATCATATAAGCTTGATTTCAAAACCACATACAACGTAGCAGAATATGAAGCCTTGCTATTGGGAGTTAAATTGGCCAAGGAGATGGGGATCATGTGCATGAATATTTTTGGGGACATGGACCTCATCATATAGCAGGTCAACAACACTTTTCAGATGAAAAATATCAGACTGAAGGCCTATGGAGATGAGGTATGGAAACTCAGAGACTCATTTATGTTTTTGGAACTGTCATATATTCCTAGAGATTTGAATCAGCTGGTTGATTCCCTAGTTGTCTCTGCAATTCTGTTTGTTCCTCCTTTACCCCCTAGGCTCAGCTATGATGTTTAGGTCAAGTACAGACCCTCTCTGCCAGACAATGTAAAATTTTGGAGGGTGCTTGAAAATGATGGGGGGCTTAGTAAATTCCTTCAGTTAGTGGAAGAATTCTCTGACATACACATAGAACAGGAAAACCTTAACCTGGAGGAATCCAAGAAGCTCAAGCTAAAAGATAAAGTGATTGAGCACAATATCATCCAATTACCCAGCAACCACATACCCCGAGGTCTAGTACCACTGGAAGAACTATTTGATCACAATTATGTCCCTTTCAATCCTGCTAAAAGGGAGCTAGATCCTGCTATCCAAGAGCACAACATAGGCAACCAAAGCCATCCAAAACTAATAAATCTATCCACTGGGATGACTGCTGAATAGAAGTCTGAATATTGCAGCTTGATAAAAGAGTTTACTGATGTATTTGCATGGGAGTATAGTGACCTAAAAACGTATGACACCAACATCATCCAGCACAGGATTCCTTTGGATAAGGACACCAATCCTTTCAAATAGAAGCTGAGACCCATCAGCCCTCTTCTATTACCAGTGATTGAGAAAGAGATCCACAAACTCCTCAAAGCCAAGATCATAATCCCCATAAGGTATTCCCAATGGATTGCAAATATAGTAGTGGTAAGAAAGAAAAATGGTGAAATTAGGATGTGTGTGGATTTTAGAAACCTAAACAAATGTTCCAAAAAATACAACTATCCATAGCCCAAGATGGAACATCTGCTGCAGAGAGTCTTGGGGGCTAGGGTCATGTCCTTCCTTGATGGCTTCTCTGGATACAACCAAGTGGCTGTGCACCCAGATGACCAAGAGAAGACTACCTTTACCACCCCCTGGGGCACCTTCATGTATGCTAAAATGCCATTTGGGCTAATGAATGTTGGGGCTACTTTTCAGAGAGCTATAGACCTAGCTTTTGTAGGGCTAAAAGATAAATATGTGCTGATATATTTGGATGACTTAACAGTTTACTCTCACAACCATCATGACCACTTGCAGCATTTGAGAAAGGTATTTCTGAAGTGTAGAAGGTATGGAATATCACTGAACCCCAAGAAGTCCCAGTTTGCACTCAATGAAGGAAAGATCCTAGGCCACATAGTCTCAGCTGAAGTTGTAAAGATAAATCCAATAAGAGTGGAGGTAATTAAGTAGCTATCAATACCAAGGTCAAAAAGAGACATTCAATACCTTTTAGGCAAGATAAAATTTGTCAGGAGATTCATTCCAAATTTCTCTGAGCTGGTAAAGCATATAACAGTCATGCTAAAAAAGGATGCAGAAATCAAGTGGACCGACCAAGAAATAAATTCTTTTGAAGACATTAAGAAAGCCATCATGGAGGCCCCAACCCTGATTAGTCCCAACTACACCAAGGGTTTTTACATTTTCTCTTTTGCATCTTATGACACAGTGGCAGCTATACTATTACAAAAGAATGATGAAGGTCTTGATCATCCAATTGCTTTCTTCAGCAGAACCCTGAGAGATGCTGAGCTGAAGTATGACCCAATTGAGAAGTAGGATTATGCCCTCATAAAATATTTGAATAACTTCAGAATATACATTCTCCATGCAAAGGTCATTGCATATGTCCCTTCAGCTGCTGTGAAAGATGTTTTGAATCAGCCTGACATTGATGGGAAGAGAGCTAAGTGGATTTCCAAACTCATTGAGTTCGATGTAGAGGTGAAACCCACCAAGTTGGTAAAAGTATTAGGGCTGGCCAAACTCATGGCCAAATAAAATTGTGAAATGCTGGGAATGAATTTCACATACGTCAGGTCAGCAAAGGTGCAGACTATGGTGGCAGCTAAAACAAAGGAAAATCAAGATCAGAATAACAATCCAGCAGTAGCTGAGAACATATATTCATGTGAGTGGTACTCAGGTATCATTCAATTTTTGCTAAAATTAGAAGTTTCTCTTGATCTTACTCCTAACCAAGCACGAGCTCTTAAATTGAAATCTGTTAAGTTTTGCATAATTGACAAGCTGTTGTACTAGAGGGTCCAGTATGGGATTTTGTTAAGGTGTCTAGATAAAGAGGAAGTGAAACAGGTCATGCATCACTTTCATTCCAGTACATGTGGAGGCCACCACTACTGGAAAACCACACCCCACAAGATATTAAAAGTAGGGTACTATTGGCCAATCCTTTTTGCTGATGTATGCACTTTTGTAAGGGCCTGTGACCAATGTCAAAGATTTGAAGGGAAGCAGCAGCTCAAATCCTTGCCCCTTAGGCCTGTTACAGTGAATGGGCCTTTCCAGCAATGGGGTCTGGATTTCATAGGTGAAATAAATCCATCTTCCATTAGACAGCATAAATGGATCTTAGTAGCGAATGACTACTTTACCAAATGGATAGAAGCAATACCCACCAGAAATGCCACTTAGAAAGTCATCATGAGATTCTTATATGAGAACATCTTCAGCAGGTTTGGTTTCCCAGTAAGGTTAGTAACTGATAATGCACAAGCCTTTAAAGCTGGGGCATTGGTTAAGTTGTGTGAATCAATGGGTATTCAACTGGTGCACTCCACATCCTATTACCCACAAGGCAATGGCTTGGCTGAGTCATCCAACAAAAGCTTAGTCTAGATCATTAGGAAATTGCTAGAGACAAATCATAAACGCTGGGATTCAAAGCTTAATTTTTCCTTATGGGCTGATAGGGTGACAGATAAAATATCCATAGGGACTTCTCCATTCAAACTAGTTTATGGCACTGAGACCATCTTTCCTATCCAGCTCACCCTTCCAGTGGCAAAGTTCTTTCAGGAAGAGGAAGATGAACTAAATGATATGATGAGAAGGATGATGGATTTGGTGGAGTTATAGCAGATCAGGGAGCAAGTTGCAGGAAACTCAGAGGCTCATCAACAGAGGATAAAGGGCATGTTTGACAAAAGAGAAAAGGCAGACAACTTCCAAGTTGGGGACTGGGTCCTCAAGTGGGATGCTGTCAGACAAGACAAAGGGAAACATGGAAAATTTGAATCTTTATGGATTGACCCTTTTGTTATATACTAGGTATATAAGAATAACACCTTCAAATTGCAGAATCTGGAAGGTGAAGAGGTATTCGATGGCCCAGTAAATGGGTGGTTCCTAAAACTCTATTTTATTTGAGGATCTGAGGCCTTATAATTGTAAATTAGTAGATTGTAGGTTGTTTTTTCTCTCAGAATAAGACTCCATGCCCAATGGAACAATAGAGAATAGTGTTAAGTTACTTAGTTGCTTTTAGGGAAAGGAATTTTGGTTTGGGGTTCTTGGGACCTCATAGGGAGGTTCCCATCCCCGAGTAGGAGCCAGATGTTATCTCCCAAATAAAATAAATTTATCATTAGAGGAATTTTGGGGTCTAAAATGGGCCTCCTAAGGAAAATAATAAAATAATAGTTAAAATAATAAAATAATATTGATTAATTTTGGAGGAAGAAAGAAAAAAACTACTTTTTGTGTTCGTATTTTCGACATATCTCATTGTGTTTTTACTCAAATTTGGATTGAGAGAGCTCGTTGGATGCGGAATCAAATTCCGCATCCAACGAGCTCTCCCGATCCAAATTTGAGTAAAAACACAATGAGATATGTCGAAAATACGAACACAAAAAGTAGTTTTTTTAATGACAAATATGTCAATTCAACCATTATGGTTGACTTATTTTATTGAAATTCTATTGGTTCTTGAATTCCAACTCACAAAAACTTATTTTGGCACGTTTTCTTATAAGGCCCATTTTAGACCCCAAATTTCCTCTAATGTTTTGATAGTATGAAGAATTTAAATGATGCAATGAAGGATATGAAGATCACTAACATTTTTGAAGACCTCTATTTTTTTATGCAAATGTCACAAAGTTGTGGTTTCAGTGGCTTGGGAAAGGATCAGAACATCTCATTAGCCACTGAAAGATGGAAGATAAATGGTGAGTGGAAGACCCCTTCAGCAGTTAGGCATATTGCTAAACTTTTTACTACCATCAGAACATTTTCAGACAGTGATCGGAGGTGTAGTCCTCTATTTCTCTGCCACTGCGGAGAGGATAGTGGCTAAAGGTTCTGCCACTGCAGAGAATATAGCGGTTAAAAGTTCTGATGGTGAGAAGGTTTGGATTTCTGATCACCGACATTGCTGATTCTTTGTTCACTATGGCACCGCCACTACAGAGGGAATAGGGGCTAAGCATTCTAATTCAGACTTCCAATGACCTCCAACAGTGATGAAATCAAATCAAAAGAGCTAAGGATTAAGCAACGGCGAGGTAAAGACAAAAGTTTATGCAGTGTCAGCGTCGAAAATTTAAGGGACTAACGATTGGTGAGCTAACCCCCTAGGGAGCCGCAATGGTGGGAAACAAACTGAATTCTTATAACACATATTTCATTAAATTTGGAACTATTCTATTACAAGGACTTCATCCACATTGAGTGTTTTTGTAAATCTCTAAATACATATTCTATTAAATCTGGAAAAATCAACTCAAAGAACTATTCCATTAAATTTGGAATAATTAATCCAATGAAGTATTTTCTCAATTAATATTTTTTATTTATTTCAAGTAAAACTTTAGTATTCAACCATTCAAAAGAAAATATTACATCTCAAATAGAACTAGTCTAGGAAATATTACATCTCAATTAGAACTAGATGGGTTGGACATAAATCCTGATGAGTCTATGAATATTAATAATTTTGTAGATGTTAAAATGTTTGAGACAACGAGATATATTATAATCGTTTTTGTTTAAAATAATCGTTTTTGTTTAAAAAAATAATCTTTGAGACAACGAGATATATTATGTGGGAATAATCCAAATT
>LPNX010065680.1:399693-530563 GCA_001517045.1 Pseudotsuga menziesii | reverse complement strand
GTAATTTTATATAAATTTGCCTTTCCTGTTACTGTAAGGCGGAGATGTGCATGCATTCAAGCACAAGTTCATTAGTTGACAACCTATTACTTTTTGAAGAATTTAGTTTTATATTTTTCAGAGGATAATTCTCTGAATTGGCCCTGTGAAACTTTCAGATGATGACTGTGCAAAAACCTGCATTGTTTATTCTTCAGGTCTGCATCTTTTCGATACTTTATCAATTTCTCAGTAATCTCAAAACATTCAGCTTTGGTTGCTTCTGCTTCCCCTATAGATTTTATTTTATGACTGAAGCTTCGGAGTTCTAGCATAGGCTGCCTCTTGTTTTGAATTCGTTCAATGCCATAACAGTAATCTCAAAACATTCAGCTTTGGTTGCTTCTGCTTCCCCTCTAGATTTTATTTTATGATTGAAGCTTCGGAGTTCTAGCATAGGCTGCCTCTTGTTTTGAATTCCTTCAACGCCATCAAGAATGGTCTCTTAAGTGAAAGGAATTTCCATTTGCCCGATCTGCAACTGCAAGCGAGTCCCAAGAAAATGCTGGTGGAACTTCTGATCCATAAGCTACAGGTGGCTGAAAGTAGGCTGGAGAAGTGAGGGGCTGTTGATAGATAGGACTGGGATAATATGGCTGATGAGCAAGAACACCATCAGCCCCAAGCATAGCACCAGGAAAATAGGTATTATAAGGATTATAGGCTGGATGAGGGTAACCATAACCCGGCATGTAGTATACCAAGGATCCATTTTCAGCTTGCATTCCCTGCAAGCATACATAATGCCAATGAGATAGTGCATTCTGATAATAATGAAGATCAAACAAGCACAAATACAAATGGCAGGTGTATGACAGTGCATTATTTAAAAAAAAACTAGCAAAGCCAGTAGAACTTACTGTATAAGGAATCTCCGAGCCATCCATTCCAATAAACCCACCATGCTCATCCCATTCATTCCCCAAGACTTCATAACCTGCTAAGAAAAAAAGGTTAAGACAATATATCATGCATCAAGTTTTACCCAAATGAAGGCCAAACGGTATTAATGCGTAACACCCCATCATTGCTACTTGGTTTCAAAAAAACTGACCTGGGTAATAATATCCATAGTAATTATTTGGTGGGTAGTATAACCCATTTTCCACCATAGGTTCTTGCTCCAACTCACTGCCTCTTGTACTGGCAGAATCCCCAAGCGATGTTACAGAAGAAGTGGCTTCAGATGGGCTCCCCTCTAGAGCAGGTGACTAAATACAGAAATTTAAAAGTGATTATTCATTAAGAAGATTATTATTAATGCAGATGGTTGAAATTTTTGAATATAAACCATGATGGGAATTTATGAAGCCATCATATACATATAGAGCCCAGACATATTATAATAACTTGTAACTTAAATTATTTTGTGTCAAAACTCAAAAAAGAGGCTGTGAAACCCCAAGGTATGAGTGAGCAATCAAATTAATCTTTATCGAGGTTATAAGAGCTAGAACTAACGAAGAGAATGTGTGATTTAGCAGAGTAATGGTCCCTAAAGAATACGCCCGACTTTCGTACCCAAGGAAGACCTACTTCTCATAAATTGAATTGTTTATACGTGAACTTGAAACATAGGGCAGAGCCTTGAAACTTTAAGACTCCTTGGGTTTCATACCAATAACTGCTAGATATACATGATCCCCCAAGCAGCCAGTGCATATTCCCTAGACCTTAAAAAATCCAACCACAACAAGCACGACCTTAAAAATGCCCATATATTCCAAACAGCCAGTGCATATTCCCTAGACCTTAAAATGCCCATATATATATATATTTTTTTAAACTACAGAGAGCGTCGCTATAGCGACGGCTTGCCGTGGAACCTTGCGACGTCTTACCGTCGATATAGCGACGTCTCTCCATCGATATAGCGACATCTTATCATCACAGGTTTTGGGGTTTGTCATTTTCATTTTAGGAATTTCCGTTGCAATTGCGACGTCTTCCCGTCGCTATAGAGATGGCCTACCCATGGAAATATACACACAACAAAATAGAACATCGTCGCTCTTGCCACGCAATTAACGGGTCGTCGCTATTGCGACGAAATAGTTTCCACGGGAAAAAAAACACTTAGACGTGGCAATATCCACGCTTCTCCGTGGATATTGCCACGTTTTGGCCGTGGAAAAATTGATCACTTGTACTAGTGCTTGAAGAGTACCATGCATTGATTATTTTGTTGACTGAAGCTCTATCTAGCGATGTGAGTCAAATTAAGGTTTACCTATATTTAGAGTTAGTTGTAGTTCAATTAAACCGAGTCTACACCATCCGTAACCCCCTACTTCTTTATACATTTTGAAGAGTTTGGATTTTGGAAATATCTTTTGAACATGTTTCTACCATCAAATCCTGAGACATTTAAACACAATAGTTGATTCACTGGCAAATTTTGTCTTGGATTGGTATCTTGCTCATATTTGAAGCTCATTTTAAATATTTTTTTCATGCATTGAATCACATAAATACATAAGTTGTCATTTATACACATAACACGTCGCACACACACACACACATCTCTAAATAAATTTTTTATATATAAACAAGTTTTGAGATATAAAATGAAGCAATAAGCTTTAAATCCACCCAAGAGTCTAGAGCTATCAAGTCTCTAGTACATATAAAATGGAAACAACTGATGCTTGGAAGCTTTCAGTATAAATACAATACAAAAATGAGAAAGACACTCTAGGATAATCCTCGTGCTCATGGTAGCAGATCACAGCACGAGACACTCAGCGGATTAGCCTCCCAAAGCATATAGATACTCTTGCAGTATGGCACTGGTAGAGCCTAGGAAGATCATCTCTCAAAATATCATGTACTCCCACAGTTAGTCGCTGAAAATTGTCTACAATCTCTTGAATCTCTTCTTTAGCCTCCACATTTCTGATAGCCATCTCCCTCACTGCTCCTCGCCTCTCTATGGGTGAGGTTCGCGCTGAATGGGAAGGTTCTATGTTTGTACAAACAACATTGTATGTCTCAATATCACTCAAAATGAACAAAAAATGAAATACAACATAAAATAAAAACACATGGAATGGTATTCTTCTTACCTCAATCATACCACTTATCTCCCTCAGGCAATAGGAGATCAGGGTCACTCCTGAATTCTGATCTAGTGTAGGTGTAGTCCTCAACCTTTAGTAGTTTCCCTCATAGACAATGAAAAATAATGCACCATATGTGACGATGGGTCATCCACCGCCTCCATATTGGGCCACCGCCTCGACCCATCTTAACATCTTAGGATCCTCATCATCCATTCATTTCAAAGGAACCTGCGGTCTCATCAATGACACTCACTCAAAGAAGAATTAGAGCACTACTGCCCCATAGCCAAACTATTTTAGTTCCTCCCTTAGACACTTCATCAATTGAACTTTGAGACTGAACAAGATCTCCTCACACCAGTTGAATATGGTAGGAGCCATACACTCCACCACATATAGCATGTGAGCACGAGTGGTCTGGTGGGAAGCACTGTTGCACGCTACATTCTCTATCATGAAGGCCACAGTCCTCAAAGTTTGGTCTACAATATCCTTGATAGGGATATTTCCTCCCTAGGATCTAGTTTCCACCACACAGTATTCATTTATGAGATCATCTACATACATATCTGCATCCCTGGGACCTGTAAGTACCATTGGAATCCCCATTCAAGATAATCCAGTTAAGAAATAGATGTCCTCGAAATCAATTGTAATACCCCATGTGTTAAGCCACCAACATATGTAATTTTTAATTGTTTATTATTGTGGCACAGGGTGCCGAAAAAAGGGTCTTTAAGGACCTAGAGACATTATTATTATTTTGTAAATAATTAATTAATGAAAACAACTGGCTCATTGAGGAACACTAAAAGAGTATGGGAGGCCTAGATCCACAATGTGAGGGGGAATGGGGACATTCCTAGCACTTCAGAAATTGTTTGGTTGACCTTGGTCGATATTTAGGCCTCAGTGGCTTTATTAACTGATGATCACCCAAACTTTGTACAAATGAGCCAACTTCTGATTAATTTATCCTATGTTGGTATTATTGAGCCTAATTCATGAATTAGTGGGCCTCCTAAGTGTTTGGGTGGGTGCCACTTGTTGATTGAGCCCCTTTGGTGGTTTTATAACTCCTTGTGTAAATCCTTGTGTAACCCCCCTTTTTCTATTTTGGGAAGATTCCTTAGCTTGTGTGACACCTCACCTCACTAATTTTGAGTTGGCTGGAGTGGCTTGGAGTCATTCTCCTTGAAATTCAAATTGGTTGGGTTGGATTAGAGTTAACCTCTTGTGTCTGAAATAACCCCCCTTGAATTGGCTCAAGTTGGCTTACCATGGTTTGATTTTGACCCATTGAGTTAGAATTACCTTCTTTGGTCTATAAATACATGTTTGATATGCTTGGTTTAGGGGTGTTTTTTCATGGTTATTTAGATGGTTGTTGATTATGGTTGTTCATACCTTTGATGTTCCTTTGTTTCCACTAGGATTTTTCCTTGACCTGCACATAAATCCTTATGGTGAATGGCGATATCTCGAGGGCCTAGAGGGTTTGGATAATCAACTGGTAGTGGGGTGGAAGAGGAAGTATGTGGTGAGAAATAGAGTTTTGGATTCTCAAGTTGATACTTGATTTATTCTTCAGTGCACCTCTATTGTGGATCTGTGGCCTCAGCTCGAGGGTGGCCTGTCAAAGTGAGATTTGGATTGGCAGTGCCAAAGGCTGGGTGGAATGTGGTCCGGATGATGCCAGTTGTGCATTGATAAGATAAGTGATTTATCTCATGTTTATTTAATTTACTTGGATCTGATATGATTTATTTATGGATGCACATGAAATGTTTGATGAAACGTAAGGGTTATTTATGGAATAAATTTCTCATTGAATTCAATCTATTTATGCAAGTAAATTTTATGAAGGAATTGGAAGCTAGTTTTTGGGATTTTGTGCACAAATTGTTTGAGGAAATAATTATTTGGTACTTCTACTACAAAACTGATATTTATGCCCCCTTCCCTTATATATTGTTTATTTTTATGGTATATTATCTCCGAAATGGTTTAATACACTTCTCTTTGATGCTTCTACGTTTAATTCGAAAACTAGTTCTTCAATCGGACTCTTTGGCATAATTTGGAGAATTATCACATGAAGTGTTTGTAAAAATGACTGAGTGTTAATTCTATGTTTATTTATGATAAATAGTATTGAAATTTGTGTGAAAATTTGAAGATTATCTTCTTGGTAGTGTTTGGTAAATGTCTACCGAAATTCTAGCTCAACTTCCAATTTCTAGCTCCTTCAATGGAATTGTTTTGAGTAGATTTGTGACTTTGCACATGAAGTGTTTGTAAAAATGCCCAAGTGTTAATTTTAGCTTTATGTCTGATAACTAATATTGATGTTTGTGTGAAAATGTGAGGAGGATATTCTTGGTAGTGTTGGGTAAATGTCTACCGAAACTCTAGATCAATTTCCATTTTCTAGCTCCTTCAATTGAATTGTTTTAAGTAGATTTGTGACTTTGCATATGAAGTGTTTGAAAAAATGTTAGAATAATATATTCCTCTATCATGACTGATAAAACATGTTATTTAGAGTTTTAATTGCATTTGAAATATTCTACGAGCTTTGGATGCAAATATTCTAGTGATTCCTAGAATTACTAGTCAATTCGGGTGAGTAGAATTAACTTATTTTGTGGATTGTTTAATGGAATGTATATGGGTGGAAAGCTACAGCCATATGAATGTAAGTTATCCCTGATATTATTTCCATGAGCTACAATAGTCATATATCTCTCTTTATTTGGCATTTGGAAATTTCAATTGAAAACTATGTACATTGCACTAAAATTGGAAAATGGTTTTTGGATTCAAATATTTGTTTTTGGTAAAATATGAGTGTACAACCATATTCTCTGTTATTGGTGCTTTAATTGTGCTATAGAATGCTATTTTCCATATATGTACCTTCACCTCTATGTCTCTAAACTCAGTATGATTGGTTTGATTGAATTCCTGGCAGTGTTTATTAACTAGTTGTATTGATTGAACTTGAAATATCCTTCGTTTATGTACTCAGATCAGATTTGCAAAAGTACTTTATTTTTTTGTACATGTATGCTTAAAATTGTGTATAATGGCTGTAGGTTCACTTTTTGGTTCATTGGCATCGTTGTGTGTCAAATTTGTGCAAGACTAGTTGTTAGTATTGAACAACTAGTTATTGAATTTATTTTAATTTATTTGCAATTAAAAGAAATTTGTCATGAAACAAATATTGAAAAATGAATTTTAATATTTGTTTAACTAATCCATTGTGCTAAAATTATCTAATTAGTGTTAGAGAGATAATTATATGTCCTTCATGCCCATTGATATCCCTAGGGGACATTACATCAATGGTCAATATGTGTGTCCGGGATCCCACATTACCTGATAATTCTATTGGTCGGGATCCCACATTCATATCAAGTACTCAAACAACTGTACATAATCCCTCATTCCTGGGACCCTGAATTATTTCAGGAGCCCGCATTCTCTCAAATATCTAATGGTGATGGGATGATTTGTTGCTTGGGTGTCATCAAGCTCATGTTCTTGTTATTTCCATATCACCATCTTGGGAGTCAAATTCCTATAAAAAACCAATGGAACATCCATTAAACAATTGCTAGACTCCAAATCAAGAGGTAATAATCTCAAAAATGTTCTTATTTTTTGGTTTCTTGAGAAGCCCTTGCCACCAATGCCTTTTCCCCAAGGGAACAGAGTGATGACGCTCATCCGCCTAAGGGACAGAGTTCCTTCAGTGCTCTTCCTCCTTTCAAGGGTGCACCGGCACACCTATCGAAAGGGAGAAGATTTTTAGGCCGTGCACGCTCTTCCCCTCTAGAGATTGACCTAAAAATGCCAAAAAACAAGATAAAAACAAGAAGATGAACCATGAAAGTGAAGAGCCATGTCCAGACGGTTCAGTCAGAGGCGACCTGTAACTCTCAAAATCTCCACCACAAAATATTCTCTTATGCACAAGTTTTTCCGAAATTGCAATAGTGAAAACACAATGGTAATATTTTTTTTACTATTCTACTATTTATTTATTAAAAATAATTAGTGGAATAATTAAATATTTAAGGTTTTTCTCATGTTTTCTTATAGTTTCCATGGTAAACATGTTCTAATATTGTTTTTGGAGATTTCAAGGTATTTTTTGACTTTCTTGGCTACGAGTGAGTTTCTTTTTGTCTCTTTTCACACTCCGGTTTAAGTTGAAAAAGTATTGAGTGATTTTTATACCTTTGGCGTGCTCATTAAACATCGAGTGAAGAGGTATCGAGTGTGCTTTTACTATTTTTTTAGACTCGTTAAAATGGATTATGAAAAAATAACCCCTTACAAAGTCAACTTTAAGATCTTTTCAAGACTCTTTAAACATGAAAAGATCACCAAGTGAGCTTGATGCTTTCACGCTTGTAAAAGTGTTTGAAAGTTCGTCTATTCAGTGATAGTTTACCCCTTTGTTGGACCGATTAGAATCATTTATGTAAAGGGTACACTCTAGTTTATCGCAACTAGAAGAGTTCTCCTAGGCATCAGTTTATACATTTTTCGGCCTTGGGGACTAAATTTACAAAAAATTCTATCCTGGAGTCTTCTTAATCATTTCATACTCTCTAAACATGAAACAACGACTGAGTTCACCTCCCTCAGAATCATAAAATTAAGCGACGACTGAGTTTAGCTTTCGACCCTTTCTAGGAATGAACCCCTCCTTTCTCAGGTTTATAAAATGTATGAGAATGGACTCATCACTTGATGAGATATATCGAGTGTTTGTTACCCCTTTCAAGCTCGTTAAAAAACAAATAGGTACTCATCCTTCACGATGGGGAAATTAAGGGAATGGGGAACGTCTTTCATTTGTATTAATGGAAGCTCATAGTCCTCCCTTAAACATAGAACCTGTGTGCATTTTCATTTCAAACAGTTGGGTATTCATCTTGTCACTGAGTCGATCCACTTTCATGATTCATTTAAATCCTTTGAGTCAATTCAAAGAATGCCTCATCATGTCCTTACATTACGTTTGGTCTCTACCTCATTGAGTCAATCCTTCCAAGAAATTTTTCATGATGTTAAATGTTTAAGGGATTATGGGAAGGGTTACAGGTATATGATGTATCGAGACCCATCCCATCAGAGAGAATTTTTACATTGTATGGCATATGTGCATACACCACACATGATTATCCAGGGTTGAGAGCTTGCTAAGGTAAATATGTTGTTTGATTTGTTTATATTCAAAGCAATTTATTTTGGTATATTTAATTCGTTGTGACTATCTCAATATTAAACACTGACAACGTGCTCTGTATACCATAACATTGCAGGTCTTGTAACAAAATGTTATCATGGATGTAAATGTTGTGGACATTATATTAAATCTAGGTGGTCCAAATACCTACAAAAGCCAGTGTACGACTTCTCTAGGGTATTTCATGGACTTGCATATTCATCTTCTAATTCACCTAGTCGATGAAGATGAATTAGTTAATGGGGTGGTCTCATGTCATTGGATGTTCTTCTTGGATAGGTACATGAAAAAATTGAAGGGATTTGTTTGGCAGAGGGAAAAACCTGAGGGTTCTATGGAAGAGGGGTACATAGTATATCATTCATTCTATTATTCCAGTGAGTACATCAAGCAAATTGATGACACACCAGGCGCAATGATTTGGGATGATGAACATGATGAGGACAAAAGTAAGGGGAGTTACTGGAAACAAAAGAAAAAAGGTGCTTGAAAAGGAGTAAGTCACTTATATTTCGATATTCACATTTCCACATAGTAACTATTCACAACAAACTTAAAAATATATATTTCATCCCATACGTACTAAATGTGATTTTGTTTCCATGAATAGAACAACAAATTCAGAAATTGATGCAATCAATAAATTCATTCTTTACAATGCAGAGGCAACACAATCATGGGTTGCATTGTATGAAGAGAAGAGGAGGAAATGAGACATTGACAGAAAAGAATTCAGGCGGTTGCATGGTAGAATCATGTCTTTTCCAGATCATTTAAAATAAAATGTGCTAATGATTTGTCCCAATGGTTGGGTTGCAAACCAAGCCCGAGAGAAATATGGTGCATCTGGTCGTTATCCGTTGGAAGAGGAGGATGCACTAAACATTGGGATCGAGTGAAAAAAACTCGGTAATAAAATATTTATGTACATTTCTAACATTATAATGCAACTTTGAATTGTGACATCTATATTTAATATATTAATTCTTTGGTTTTTAGACATATGACACCATCATTTGTTAACTTTTCGTAAAGGTGCATTCGTTCCCATCTATGTGGGATTATGGACATTATTTTCACACCGAGGATGTTGATGATGGGTGTGTTACACAAGACTATAGAGTGGAAGTTGAGTTCGACCAATCTAGTCATGCCAGACAACGTGATTAAAACCTGATAGGAGGGATGTTGGGTTATGTCAAAAAATTTACAAGAGATCATTCAAGTGGACTTCTCATCTTTCCAATGTGTTATTTTTAGGTGTAGGTGTTGGGACATATTCGACAAAAATAATGTAAAGGAAGAGATTGTGATAGTGGGTTGATATGTATCAACTCTAGAAAGATGTGAGATGAAAAAATGAGCTTTATGTTTTCCCAAAACACTGCAACCAAGTGTTCTTTTACCTAGATGTGTTGGATAGAGATTGGTGGTTTATATTAAGACATGACCCTAGATCTAAACATGCTTTTGAGAACAATAGTGTTAGCATTCCAACCGAGGAAGATAATGAGGGTGATGGAAACAAAGATTGATATGTACATGTTTTATTTCATCATTTACAAATTGAGATATCATTTTGTTACTGTTATATTTGATTGTCTAATTATATTGTTTGTTTTCATGTTATGCTGGTGGAAATAGAAAGATGATTACTGGATGTAGTGGCGTTCAAACAATTTTAGTTGGTTAAAAACCAATATGACGCGAAATATGGTTTCAGTCTTTGAAGTAATTTACAATTGTATGGAATGATTATATGTCATTGTCCAAGTTACTCGTATTATGTCTTATGTATACATATAAATACACCGAAAACAAGCTACATGATTCAATTTCAATTTATTTATGTCAAAGTAAAGGCTAACATATTCTTCTGGAGTTGAAGGTGTTCTCTAAATTCTATATTAATATTGCAATAATGCTTGTATTTTATGATGTTTTTGTTATGAATAATGTTTAGAATTATACTTGAATTAATTTATGACATTTCTGTTAGATTAATGTAATGTTTTTTTATTATATTATTATCCTAAATTCAATTAATTTATGGCCTCGATAACAATGTAATCTACAAGAAAAGTTAATGTTCTCTGCAATTACTTAATTTAGGGCCTTGATAACAATGCAATTACAAGAAAATTTAAGGTGGCCTCTAATTTCTCCATCAATATTTGAATGTTGATATTTCATGATGATTTTGTTATAAATTATAATGTTAAGAACTATGAATTACATTAATTTATGAGACTTTTTTTATAATGTTTGCAATTTTTTTAATGAAAAAAATAGCGAAAAAATTACTTTTAAGGATGAAGGTGTAGGTATGGAATCTTGTTTACGAGAAAAAATGGCTTTAAGCAAATTTGTTATATTAATTAAGTTGGATTGAATTTTTGAATCTCTATATTTCTAGGAGATTGAACTCCATCTTAGAATTGGTTGAGACAATAAGGATTTATTATATGAAGCAGTTAACAAATTAGATGTATGCTTAATATTTATTCATGACCTTATTTTATTGTTTGTAAATAGGTACGTAGTTTTGATTAACAAATTAGATGTATGCTTAATATTTATTCATGACCTTATTTTATTGTTTGTAAATAGGTACGTAGTTTTGATTTCTAAATTAAAGTCATGGTTATATATTTCACTAAAAATATTTGATATATGTATCGATACAGAATAATTGATTTAGATTTTATTAATTAATGTAAATTTATAATAACACAATCCTATGTTAATCTTATATTTTGCATAGTTTTGAAATTATTATTCAATTCAAAAATATTATAATGTTATTAAATAAAATTTGCAAAAAATTATGTTAGCAAAGTAATATAACATTCCTTTCAAAATAATAACATTATTACATCAATAATTAATTGCAATTTTTTAAACACGAGCTAGCTTTAAACCTCATTTTTAGAAGGTATAAAATGTGTTTCTTGAATGTGGACTAAAGTTATATTATATAGTGAAGATCCTCATAATTAACAATAAATAATAACTTTGGATAATGCAAAATTTGGGTTTACAAATGAGAGAAAATGTTGTTCTTTTAATTAAGTATTTGTCTTTCTTCTTATTAGAGCTTTGATATTTGTCATTGTAAAGCAAGTTATTGTCAAAATATTTTAAAATGTTCAATGATAAATTGATAGGTCATATTGATGTTCATATTTACATTTTTTTTCTCATGTTCTCATTCATATATTATAATAATATTACACATTGATACTTGACTTTTTTTTATAATCTTTGTCACTTGGAGTTATAAATTAAACAATATCCATTTATGTTTATCATTTGAATATATAATTAAGTTGTACATGACATTATACGATGAAGAGTTAATTTCCTTATTAAAACACACACACACACACATACACATATTGTAATGCTCAACATATAGTTGTAACAAAATAAATAAATTACTATATATGTATAATATTATGACAAATATTACTACATTATTAAGAAAATTATAATAAATTATAATATCCATAGAAATTAGATAAGAACAATATGAACACCAACTATAAATTTTTTATCACATAAGCATAATAATACGACAAATTATACAAAAATTATAAACATGATACTTTGACAAATAATACAATAATCATAAATCATAGAGTTACCACAAATACATCCATAATTTACAATGCAATTTGTGATGTTTTTGTCGACTAAATAAAAACTTGGTGACTTAAACACCCACGTTATTTTGAATAGTACAAAGTTCTTTTAGTACATAAGCATACGATCATCATCATTTTCAACACCTAACAAACATAAACATCACGATCATGGCATCATAAACATAAACATAACCATCATTGTTCTAACATAAACATATGACGTAAACATAAACACATCATTTTCATGACGTAAACATAAACGCATCATCGTCATTTTCATGATGTAAACATAAACAAACCATTATTATCATTGTTAGCATCTAAGAAACATAAAAATAAAGACCGTCATATATGTCATCATACCATCATTAATATAAAATCGAAAATAAGCATGAACATAACATCATAAACATTACATCACATATTCATGTAACATATACTGCAACTAACAAATTTAAACATCAATATCTAACACACAACTAATAATAGACATAAACATAATTAACGTTCCATGATCATCAGTTTTACCACATAAATAAATAAACATCAACATAAACTTGAAAAGTGCAATATATATATATGAACATATATAACATCAAAATCATGATACAATATGTCAAATATAATAATATCTCTCGAGTGCAATGAATTCTATAACATATATGTTCCACCTCCGCTAGCAAAAGCATCATCAGTATCTCTGCTACCGAAGCTAGATGCATAATCACCTCTACCAATAGAGCTAGAGGAAAAATCTACACCTCTACCAACAGAGCCAGAGGCATCAATACCCATACCATAAAGAAAAAGAGGTATGAGAGGAGGAAGGATAGGTCCATCAAGATGAAGCTTACGACCCTCTTTGAGCATCTATAAAATAGAAATAGGTGCAGTAGGAGCTAGTGGATGGTCGAGCCAATGAGTAGGACTGAAGGGTCGATCGAGCGCGAGTAGAGGAGATGATGATGACATGGGGTCATATGGTAGTTAAATTAGAAGTATAGGGCTAGATGATGACAAAGGTGGAGGAGGAGGACATGGTGGAGGATGAGGTGGATGAGACGTCGAAGGTGGAGGAGGAGGAGGACATGGCGGAGGATGAGGTGGATGAGACGTCAAAGGTAGAGGAGGAGGAGGTGGATGATACGTCGATGATGGTGGAGGAGGAGGTGGATGAGATGTCGAAGTTGGAGGGGGAGGAGGTGGATGAGATGTCAAAGGTGGAGGGGGAGGAGGATGTGCAAAGGAGGAAACCAAATAAAAGTGTGCACCAAAAAAATACTACATCAACAACCTCATATGATGAGGAATAATCCTCCATATCTTTGCAAGATCGGGGTCATTGTGAATCTCATGCGGTTGCATAGGATGTACACTTACATCATCCAAAAATATTTCCAACCCATCTACCACATCCTGAATATATATATCCTATGGCCTACATGGATGGTGGCCAATATGTCTACCAGCCACCTTGTGTGGGCCCACCTGATCTTGATCCTCCATATCCTCATCAGAATGAGTAGGAGGATGCAGGCCGACCTCTCCATCAAATATGCCAATATATACAAAATATATAGTACAAAATAAGAATTAGATAATTTCATTAAAAAATATATTATTTATAACATATTTAGTTTGCATTAAGCACACAGATAATAAAATGCAACTAAACTAATTTAAACATAACATTAATATTACCTCTCTCATCAGGTGGCTCATCCAATGTGAAGAATATCTCCAGGAACCCTCTTGAGTCCATGTTGACATATGGATATGGAACCATGAAAAGTGCATGGTTTCCCCCTCTTGGGTATCATCTCCCCCCTTTCACATACACACCTCAGTCATTAGCCTAGCAGGTATCTGCTCAAATGATGGCCTAGTGGTCAGAAACTTCTAAAAAAATAAACAAAAAATATTTGAACTGAAAGGGAAGATGGATCCCCCATCAATGACTACACAACTTCTATCCAAAGCATAACAAAACTATCATAAAAAAATGGTAGACCACCTGATGCATCTAGGTCTATGAACTAAAGGGTCAACATAATACAATAAGGGGAAACTAATGTGTTTCCCATCAGAAGTGGAGTGCACTAGCATCATAAGGAGAAGAGAGAGGCACCTAACATCCTCTTGACCAAAAGAAGATATCGGAAGCTTCCCACCACTCACATGAAAATCGGATGGATGGACGAACACATCACTGATATATCAAAGAGAGTAAGCTAGCTGAATCTCTACTGCAAAACCAACCGGGACATCGAAGAACCAGGAAAATACTCCTCTCTCCTAGATATCCCAGTGATGAAATAAATATCCTCCTCAGTGGTCTAGAACCACTGACCACTGGCAACACAAAATTTCTGGCTACGGTGATCCCAACGTCGAATGCACTAACATAATAATGCATTGTTTCCATTAAGGGATGTATCCTCTTGATAGAAATTTTGGACGCCAACAATCCTCAATAGCTCTCTGGTCTGAGCAATAATGGGGAGAGGGTACAAATACCTCTCCCTCTCCCTAACATCCTTGTCTTTAACCATGGAATATTGTTCAAGTTGCTCATGGTCCTGTTAAGCAGTACATCGTCACTCATGTCTCTATATCACATATTCCATACAATTAAAATAATATTTAGTAACATAAACAATAATATTTTTTGAAAATAAATAAAAAATTACAAGCAATGTACCATAATAATAGAAGCACACCATAGGCAGTGCTTTATTTTAGAACATGCACTGCTTACGGTGCTCTCCTACAACAAAACCTTACCGATAATATATTTAACATTATGAAAATTAATCAAAACGATGCGTCAAATATCTGACGCGTCGCTACAATTTGTAAAATGGACCTAATTGTGCACTAGAATCATATTAGCGCAATGGTGTGTTGGTTTTATGAAAGCACCGTTGACCATTTTCGATAAATTTAATTTTCGATGCGCCCATGTCCCAAAAAAACACCGACACCGATACACTAACATAGAATGGGCGCTCCGGCATTAAATTTGTCTAAAATGGTTAATGAGTATGTTTCTAGTGTGTCCACTTCAAGTAAGCACAACATCAATGGTGCATTTACTTCAACCAAATGCACCATTTATGCACAACTGCTATTTAAATTACAAAAATTTCACGCAGTGCTTAAGAAATTTAAGAGCACTAACAATGGTGCAATCTATTTCCATTGATGCACTATATTATTACTTTGTTCATTATATTATGTTAACCAATGCATTCATTATATTAAAGCGCACCGTAAAGCAGTGCACATATTTTTGGTGTGCCCAGGCCATGTCGGAGCACCGAGAACAGTGTCGTAACATGACCTAGGCGCACTAGATAATTTAGTTTTATTATTATTATTATTATTTAGGTTTTATGTTTATTTATTTATATTATTTATTAAATATTTATGGGTTCACTATGCATTTTATATGTTTGGCTCACATCGTTGGCAGTGCGTGCTATAAAAATTTGCAGGGTGCACCAAGTTCCGGTTCGAGATGAACAGATCGAATGCATCGTACATCTTTTTTTTTAAGACAACAAATGAAGGATTCAATAAAAAAATTAATTCGCTAAAAAATTAAATTATGAGTTTATAAACAACTTACTTATTGAACTACCCTTTGGGGATGCATCTTGGTAATGTACAAAAATTTTAAATTTTGACCATGGTTTCTCATAAACATGGCATAACATGGCATAAAATTTTAAATTTTGACCATGGCATCATAAACATAAACATAACCATCATCGTTCTAACATAAACATATGACGTAAACATAAACAAACCATTATTATCATTGTTAGCATCTAAGAAACATAAAAATAAAGACCGTCATATATGTCATCATACCATCATTAATATAAAACCGAAAATAAGCATGAACATACCATCATAAACATTACATCACATATTCATGTAACATATACTGCAACTAACAAATTTAAACATCAATATCTAACACACATAACTAATAATACACATAAACATAATTAATGTTCCATGATCATCAGTTTTACCACATAAATAAATAAACATCAACATAAACTTCAAAAGTGCAATATATATATATATATATATATATATATGAACATATATAACATCAAAATCATGATACAATATGTCAAATATAATAATATCTCTCGAATGCAATGAATTCTATAACATATCTGCTCCACCTCCACTAGAAAAAGCATCATCAGTATCTCTCCAACTGAAGCTAGATGCATAATCACCTCTACCAATAGAGCTAGAGGAAAAATCTACACCTCTACCGACAGAGCCAGAGGCATCAATACCCATAACATAAAGAAAAAGAGGTATGAGAGGAGGAAGGATAGGTCCATCAAGATGAAGCTTACGACCCTCTTTAAGCATCTATAAAATAGAAATAGGTGCAGTAGGAGCTAGTGGATGGTCGAGCCAATGAGTAGGACTGAAGGGTCGATCGAGCACGAGTAGAGGAGATGATGATGACATGGGGTCATATGGTAGTTAAATTAGAAGTATAGGGCTAGATGATGACAAAGGTGGAGGAGGAGGATGAGGTGGATGAGACGTTGAAGGTGGAGGAGGAGGAGGACATGGTGGAGGATGAGGTGGATGAGACGTCAAAGGTGGAGGAGGAGGAGGTGGATGATACATTGATGGTGGTGGAGGAGGAGGTGGATGAGATGTCGAAGTTGGAGGGGGAGGAGGTGGATGAGATGTCAAATGTGGAGGGGGAGGAGGATGTGCAAATGAGGAAACCAAATAAAAGTGTGCACCAAAAAAATACTACATCAATAACCTCATATGATGAGGAATAATCCTCCATATCTTTGCAAGATTGGGGTCATTGTGAATCTCATGCGGCCGCATAGGATGTACACTTACATCATCCAAAAATATTTCCAACCCATCTACCACATCCTGAATATATATATCCTATGGCCTGCATGGACGGTGGCCAATATGTCTACCAGCCACCTGGTGTGGGCCCACCTAATCTTGATCCTCCATATCCTCATCATAATGAGCAGAAGGATGCAGGCCGGCCTCTCCATCAAATATGCCAATATATACAAAATATATAGTACAAAATAAGAATTAGATAATTTCATTAAAAAATATATTATTTATAACATATTTAGTTTGGATTAAGCACATAGATAATAAAAATGCAACTAAACTAATTTAAACATAACATTAATATTACCTCTCTCATCAGGTGGCTCATCTAGTGTGAAGAATATCTCCAGGCACCCTCTTGAGTCCATGTTGACATATGGATATGGAACCATGAAAAGTGCATGGTCATCCTCACTAGCCAACATATCTAGCACATCTAAGGTGATCCTCACTGGAAACTTAGGTTTCCCCCTCTTGGGCATCATCTCCCCCCACTTTCACATGCACACCTCAGTCATTAGCCTAGCAGGTAGCCACTCAAATGATGGCCTAGTGGTTAGAAACCTCTAAAAAAATAAACAAAAAATATTTGAATTGAAAGGGAAGATGGATCCCCCATCAATGACTACACAACTTCTATCCAAAGCATAACAAAACTGTCATAAAAAAATGGTAGACCACCTGATGCATCTAGGTCTATGAACTAAAGGGTCAACATAATACAATAAGGGGAAACTAATGTGTTTCCCATCAAAAGTGGAGTGCACTAGAATCATAAGGAGAAGAGAGAGGCACCTAACATCCTCTCGACCAAAAGCAAATATCGGAAGCTTCCCACCACTCACATGAAAATCGGATGGATGGATGACCACATCACTGATATATCAAAGAGAGTAAGCTAGTTGAATCTCTACTGCAAAACCAACTGGGACATCGAAGAACCAGGAAAATCCTCCTCTCTCCTAGATATCCTAGTGATGAAATAAATATCCTCCTCAATGGTCTAGAACCACTGACCACTGGCAACACAAAATGTCTGGCTACGGTGATCCCAACGTCGAATGAACTAACATAATAATGCATTGTTTCCATTAAGGGATGTATGCTCTTGATAGAAATTTTGGAGGCCAACAATCCTCAATAGCTCTCTGGTCTAAGCAATAATGGGGAGAGGGTACAAATCCCTCTCCCTCTCCCTAGCATCCTTGTCTTTAACCATGGCATATTGTTCAAGTTGCTCACGGTCCTATTGAGCAGCACATCGTCGCTCATGTCTCTATATCACATATTCCATACAATTAAAATAATATTTAGTAACACAAACAATAATATTTTTTGAAAATAAATAAAAAATTACAAGCGGTGTGCCATAATAATAGAAGTACACCATAGGCAGTGCTTTATTTTAGAACATGCACTGCTTACGGTGCTCTCCTACAACAAAACCTTATCGATAATATATTTAACATTATGAAAATTAATCAAAATGATGCGTCAAATATCTGACGCGTCACTTCAATTTGTAAAATGGACCTAACGGTGCACTAGAATCATATTAGCGCAATGGTGTGTTGGTTTTATGAAAGCACCATTGACCATTTTCGATAAATTTAATTTTCGATGCGCCCATGTCCCAAAAGAACACCGACACCGATACACTAACATAGACTGGGCGCTCCGGCATTAAATTTGTCTAAAATGGTTAATGAGTATGTTTCTAGTGTGTCCACTTCAAGTAAGCACAACATCAATGGTGCATTTACTTCAACCAAATGCACCAATTATGCACAATTGCTATTTAAATTACAAAAATTTCACGCTGTGCTTAAGAAACTTAAGAGCACTAACAATGGTGCAATCTATTTCCATTGACGCACTATATTATTACTTTGTTCATTATATTATGTTAACCAGTGCATTCATTATATTAAAGTGCACCGTAAAGCAGTGCACATATTTTTAGTGTGCCCAGGCCATGTCAGAGCACCGAGAACAGTGTTGTAACATGACCTAGGTGCACTGGATAATTTAGTTATTTTTTTTAATTATTTAGGTTTTATGTTTATTTATTTATATTATTTATTAAATATTTATGGGTTCACGATGCATTTTATATGTTTGTCTCACACCGTTGGCAGTGCGCCCTATAAAAATTTGCAGGGTGCACCGAGTTCCGGTTCGAGCTGAACAGATCGAACGCATCGTACATATTTTTTTTTAAAGACAACAAATGAAGGATTCAATAAAAAATTAATTCGCTAAAAAATTAAATTATGAGTTTATAAACAACTTACTTATTGAACTACCCTTTGGGGATGCATCTTGGTAATGTATAAAAATTTTAAATTTTGACCATGGTTTCTCAAAATTCAAACTAACAACAGTAACCAATACAGAAGAAGATTGTTGCCACATGGAAAACATATGTTAGGGCGTCCAAGTGGCTAAGTTTTTGCACCAATGCTCTTGTGTGAAAACACACTGAGAAATGGTAAAAATGAATTTTACAACACAATTTGTTTTTTTTATTAAACCCTGTTCTGGTGAGTTTCAAATGAATCATATCACTGCGTGCTTCAAAACTCGACACACCAGAGAATAGGGTTTTTAAAAATTTGATGGGTATTCTAGCGATTTTTTTAATGTTAAAAGTCGGTGCGTTTGTAAACTACAAAAGCACCAATGCTTTTATTATAAAGGCACGCCATTAATTAGGGCTTGCAAATTCAATTTAAATGAATTTTGCAATGAAATTATGTATAGTAGAGTATGTTGCATTTATTTATTGAACAAACACCGATGCGTTTATGTTTATAGTGGGCACCGATATTAGATTTCATGTTGAAATATAAATTGAGATAGGATTTTTTAAAAACTTTACGGGTTTTCCAATGATTTTTTAATGTTTACTAGCGATGCATTGGGAAAGCGCAAACATACCAGTTCTTATATTATAAAAATGCATCATTAATAAGGGTTTCGTAATCATATTTAAAGGGATTTTTTCAATAAAATTATTAGTGTAGCAAAAAGAGACGCATTTATTTATTAAACACACATCGTTGCATTTTGTGTTATCATGCACACCAGTATTAGATTTCTTAGTAAAATTTAAATATAAATAATGGTGTGTTTAAGAGTATTAAATTCACTGGGTGGTGATACATCAGGTGCACCGGTGTGTTTAATACATGTGCATCGCTTAACAATTTTGTAAATTACACAAGTTTTAAATTAAATTTTTGTTGATTTATATTTTTCCTTGATTTCGATGCGATATCATTTATACCGCACTGGTGCGACATTGTATGTAACACACCAGTGTGTTTCCAAAGAAAACACATCGATTGAAAAAATATCCGATACACCCTCCGCTCGCTCGCCTCTCCTAGTAACCTCCGCTATAAACGGATTTTTGGGCCTTTTTAAAATGGGTTTTGGCTATAACCTCGACTAGAGGGCCTTTTCCTTGTAGTGCTACTTCCATAGTGGAAATGGGAAGTGATCGTAATGGATTCTATCATTGGATTTCCCAAAAAATAAAGCAAAATGATGCCAATATGGTTGTAGTGGATAAACTAAGGCTTCCCATTTTATCCCTGTTAAGTCCACATATAAAGCAATGGATATTGCAGAATTTTCTATGAAAGGAATTTTTAGATTGCATGGGATTCCTACTACAGTCATATTAGATGGAGATCCAAAGTTTACTTCTAGTTTTTAAAGGGGTTTTTTGATGGGTTGGGTACAAATCTAAACTTTAGTTCTGGTTATCACCCATAGACAAATGGATAAACTAAGAGGACTTATCAAATGCTTGAGGACATGCTTCACATGTATATTATGAACATACTATCTAAGTGGGATGAATATTTACATCTCATCGAGTTTTCTTATAAAAATGTATATCAAACATGATTGAAAATTATTCTATTTAAGGTTATGTATCATAGAAGATGCAATACTCCAATAAGGTGGGATAGTATGATAAACAGAGTCATGCTTGGGCATGATATGCTCAAGGAGATGGAAGAAGAAGTTGTTAGAATCAAGCAATATTTGAAAGTAGATCAAGATAGATAGAAGAGTTATGCAGATATGAATAGAGTACACATAGAATTTAAAATTAGGGCCTGCATGTCTACCTCAAAGTTAAACCAAGGAAGAGTCCTCTAAAACTTAGAAACTATTCCAAGCTTGCACCTAGATACTTTGGGGTATTTAAAATATTAGATAGGACAGGGCGAGTAACATATAATATTGCATTACCTAAGAATATTAAAGCACATAATGTACTTCATGTTTAATTTCTTAATAAGTATGTCCATGATCCTAACCATGTAATCAATTGGGTTTTCATTCAAGTGGAACCAGAGGGAGAGTTCCATCCAATGCCTCTATCTATGCTAGATAGGAAAGTATCACGACTCCAGAATTGAGCCATCGCATAGGTAAAGGTGAAATGGAAGCAATTATGTTCGGATTGGGCCATATGGGAAATTGAGTATGGCATGAAAGAGGCATATCCACTTATGGTTGAAGCTTGAAACACTACTGAAGAAGAAAACATCACCAAGGGAGGTGTTCATTCCAAGGGGGAGGAGAATGCAATACCCACAATTGTAATCATACAAAAATTCTTATTTTTTAATTTTTGTATATGTTGTAAATAAATTTTTGTTACTATGTTGTATTAGGCCATGAGATAGACATACCATGGTGATTTTTGAAAAAACAAAACTTATAACATAATTATTTTTAAACAATAGCAAAATAAATTTTCAAGGTTGATTAGGAGAGGACGTCA
This sequence comes from Pseudotsuga menziesii, assembly GCA_001517045.1. NCBI lineage: Eukaryota > Viridiplantae > Streptophyta > Pinopsida > Pinales > Pinaceae > Pseudotsuga > Pseudotsuga menziesii. The sequence goes on along the minus strand of LPNX010065680.1, from coordinate 508,828 downwards.
ATGGGATATGAGTTCACCAATGAAGAATAGAAAGGGGGTAAAATAGAGGGGATTACATATGATATGTGATCATTCCTAACCTAACTCATAATCCTCTTTCCTTTTATTTTTTCATTACCCATATGCTATGTTAATCCTTGATTTAAGAGCCTGGAAATCAATGAGAAGAGAATGTGAGTTGAGACTTAGTAATTTTAGTACAAAGTGCCTAACTCCAATTTATAAGTAAACACCTCCTAACTTTGAAGAATCAAGATATGAATAGAGGAAAGACTCCTCCCAATATCCTCACTTTGGCATGCACTCAAGAAAATTCGAATAGGGTAGGGAGAGTTGTTAACAAAAGAGGTTTTTGAAAGAAAGAAGAGTGTTGAAGAAAAACAAACTAAGCCCGGTTAATAGAGAAATCATGGAGAGGTGAAAGTATGACTATTGAGAGGTAATAAACACCATTATAAGGCAGTTAGAATACCACCTAAAACCTTTGTGTATAGTTGGCCTGCTATGTTTTGCACATTGTCATGATATTTTGCACAAGGAATGCCTTGCTATTGTAAAAGGATCCATAATGAGATAGTTTCTTGGGATTATCATGGCCATACTAAAGAGTTCATAAAGGAATAACATGCATGGTATTCACATATAGAGGGTTTTATCATATTTATGGTTTCATATGGTTGGAAAATGAACATAATATAAGCACACTTAACTAGAAGGACCTAATTGAGGTTAATATTGCAAAATAGTTTTTTGATAAACATGTTACATCATAAAACCCATGATATATCCACCATAATAATATCTAGGTCCATGTCTCAATTATTAATGATTGATGTCTACTAAGTACAACATAAATATTTACATCCAATCTAGCTTAAGTCTATGACAAATAAGTTAGCAGTGATCAACTACACACAAAATGAAATGAATCTCAAATTTGTGAAAGAAAGGTTCCACCCTTGAGTGATGGTATAAAGTTCCATGGGAGTTGCATGCTACATCTAATATTTTTATTGCCAAGCACGAGCGCAAAACATACAACCTTGCTTAAAATGATGATAGATTAAACATCCATAACTATGATGTACTTTCAATATGGTGAGCTAATATTGATTGCTAACCTATTCTCTCTCATCCTACTATGCTAAAGTGCATATAAAAGTATGCATCTAAAGTAGAGGAAAATATTTATTGCAATATATTGACTAGAATCTCCCAAGTTGTAGCTCCATAAGAGCTTGTTGTAGCTATAGTTCAAAATTTATTTACATAAACTATTGTTGAACATGAAATAGGAGCACAAGAAACATGCCATATGATACAAAACTATCTCGTAAAAATCTATAGTCAATTATTTCTTTCCTTGAATGTCAATCATAATATTTTAGGCATGTCATACATGATTAGAGTGATTTTGACACCAATATTTACCGATTCATACATGAAACAACCTCTTTCTCCAGAACCATTTCTGCTTATTGAAGCTACAATAATTTGGCCCTTTGATGCTCATCGAACAAAGGAAAAGTGGAAAAAAGTCATCCCACCATGGTTGTCCATGTTTTCCCTTAATATTTTGCAATTCCTTCCATATATTTAAATGTTGTGTCAATTTATATTGGAGTGATATCTTTCTTTGCAAACCTTTTGTCAATATTGCCAATGGCATAGGTTCCTTTAATGAATAAATCAGTGCAAACTTAGAATAAATAAATAAACTCATACAGTGCATGGCATGTTGATGGAAAACCTAGAAAACCTCAAAATAATGATTTTGATGACATTATTTATAATGAAATGCATGTTGAATGTCCCATTGAATTATATTAATGGGAAATCCTATATTAGCTCCACCCTAGCAACAACATCCAACTTATTGACCTCGGCATGCTTATCCATTGTGACTTTGACAACAACCATGATTGGAACCATACTTCTATCCCTATACACTTGAAAGAGACAACCTTGCATTTCATAGACTTATTTTTTACTTATTCACTAATGCTTCCAATGGTATATGCATTGGCACCCACTCTATTGTACCCACCCCTATTGTTGTTACGATATTGTTGCCTAGTTCTTAGAGTCGTACACTTGGACAGTCATTTTTGAATTGTGGGAAAATGATTCTAAATTTGGTTTTTTGTATCTGTGCAATCATGCTTCCTTGGATTGAAAGACAATAGGTAAATTGCTTCTTACCTCCTCATTTACATTTTTAGTAAATAAAAAATTGAAATTCATCGCAAATTTCAAGTTTTCCCAATTTAAAAAAAATGCATGGTGCATTCATCTCGTTTGGCTTGCATATAACAAGTTGATGCTTCTTGTAAATTCACATGTAACACCACCATTGTTGCATTGGATTTGTCAGTAGTGTATCAAACTACTCGGTGCATCGAATGTTTCATCGGGCACTATAACAAACGAAACGTTATTTAGAACATTGCACCATTAACAATACATCCATTTATATAAAAAAATGCATCAACTAGGTGCTACATTTAGACTAGACGAGTTGTATTATCACTTAATGTGATTGGAAATAATATATGAAGAGCAATAAGGTTTTTCATTTAAAATTTTCCCATATGCCTAATGCATTTTAAATAACTATAAGCACCATTATCAATTAATTTATATTTAAAGTGCATCATTGAAAATGTGTCTCTGATTAGAAATGCATCACTATAACTTGAGTATTTAACTATAATCATTTTGTATTTTTTTTAAATCAAACTAAGGTTTCCTAAAAAAAATTACCATGTTAAACACAATGTCATGCTTAAAAAGTACAATCACACCACCCACGGTGCTCACTGTGCACCAATAGTGGTGCACATATTAGTAAAGATGCATCGATAATGGAATGTCCATACATTTTATAAATGCACCAATGAGCCACAATGATTCCTTACATTGTGCATCGACAAATTTATGAAACCTAATTTATATATATATATAATCATTTTGTATTTTTTTTAAATCAAATATATATATATATATATTCTTAATAAAAAATGTTTGTGAATTAGAGACAATGTTGATGATAGCATTAACAATAGGAGCAATATATATATTCTTAATAAAAAATGTTTGTGAATTAGAGACAATGTTGATGATAGCATTAACAATAGGAGCAAGAACAAGTTGACCCATACAACTTTGTATGTGAGTGGGAGGCTCAATAGAGGGAGAGGGATGTGCACCTGTTGATGAGTACATATGTCCCATGTCGACAACAAGAGTCCTCCTCAATGAGATATCTCAATTAGAATTTGAATCATTTGGTATAGGAAACTTGTCTAGATTATTGGCTTGACAATCGTTAATGACGTATCAGTTACGAACTTATTCATCATTTATTATTTTAACTACAAAATGAAATGCAATGAAATCCCTACTTAAAATGCAAATAACTATGAATTTAAGTTCTATCCTATCCTATCCTAGCTAGGAGCTATTCTAATTAATGAGCAGTAAATGAACATGCATTTTATCCATTCCCATATGGGATATATATTATAGAAAGTAAACAGAAACACAGATTGCAAGTAGAATACAAAAATAATAGTCTATCTTCTATTCTAGTCAAGTCTTACAACTCATAAATTGGAAAGTGAATTATTGAAAGAAAGTAAAGATGCAAGACTGTAATAATTCATTGCCTAGAATAGTCACATAAATACAACACAACCTTACTTCACACCATATGGTAATAGACAACCAGAAAAGGTTCACAACAATACATCACCATAAGCTAGAGATTCTCCTCCAAAATTGGTTATTCAATAACTTTTCCTTATTAACACTACAAGAAACAATTTTTCCAAAAGGTGTACAAGCAAAAGGCCCTTTTCCTCCTCTTGAACTTGTATTTATAAGACATATTACAAGAAAATATTTTTAGTAACTAAATTGACAGTTACTTTTCATCATACCTATTTGACTTCCTTTTTAACTATTCGACTTTCCTCAAGGATTCAACTTATCTTTTCTAAAGGCGTGATATAGTTATACAAAATGAAATATTTGGCTCAAAACTACATATTATGACATCAAGGTGGAGGTGGGTCCCTATTTGACATATATGCATACCATACATCATGACAATCAAAATTTATCCTAGTCTTTGAGGCTAAAGAGCCTCAAGATCAAGCTCACGGTTAGTTATATCATTAAAAATGGAGGTCATATTATTTTGAAGGGGGTTGTGGTAGAACTTGATCCAATTAATTTCTTTAGTAGGATTTGATATTTCTTCCATTAAAATTACACCTTTCTGTGGTAATTTTCATTGTTGCATCAACTACAAGTTGTATACTTTTATTTATTCCTTCTATTTTTGCTTCTCTCTACTCCATTGATATGACCTCTTCCACATCTCTAAAATTTGGTAGGAGATAATATCATAATGCTCCATCAATTTATTTGAGGGATGAAATTTCTGCTAGCATTCGGTTAGTGTAGTCTCCATATATTTCTCCAAATGAATATTGATGGTCTTGGTGTTAGTTATCACAATATAGTGTTTTTTTATCTCCTCAACATTCAATATTGGCAAGTGAGTTGGTGCTTCCTTTTCATTGTAATGCCACTCAATAAATTCATCTAGACCAAACTAAAGAGAATGTGATTCAACAATTTGGTCATTTGTTCTCTCTAGGGTGTTCTTGAGGCATATAAATTTGGTATCAATCTCCTGCATTTGCCCCTATAGTTGACTTTGAACCTCAAATAAGTTGTTTTGCAGTTTCATTGCACATGCCTTGAAGAATGCTAACCCATGCCTTTTGTGAGCGCAACTCTTCATTCTCTTCTCATAAAACCAAATTCATATTTTAAACTTAATCATCACTTCGGCTTTCAAGATGCTAATTTCCATTTTACCTTTTGCAAGATTCCAAGACATATTGTCTATATTGATTTGTGTAGCCAAAGCACTATCTACATTTACAGAGGTCATTTATGTAGGATTTTTGTCCACACCTTTGAAAATTAGTATATCAATGGTCACATCCACATTAGGTTGATCCAGATGCTTTAACAGATTAATATTCTTTCGTGTTCTTTTCACTATTTTATCTTATTTGTTGTTGTCAAACACAAATAAATTCATTGATGCCACTACTTCCTCTTTGTTGGAGGTAAATTTTACAAAACCAAGCTCCCCTAGTGGCTAGTGCTAATTAGTGCTTTGAATAGGCAAAGGAAGTAAAGGAGATGTTGCAGCAACTTTGGTTGATGTTTGAATTGGGACCTCGAGATCATTTGTTGAAACCCCAACATTAATTTGTTCTTCCTCCAATTTTTTTCGATCTCCTCTTTAATCCTTTTGGTTGCTTCTTCTAGTGCCATGTTTGTTTTCTCCTTTTCTTCATCATCTTGTTGTGATTTCCTCATGGTTTCCTTTTTCTTCTTGAACTTGGACGGTGTGGATTTACTATCTTCTCCTTTGTTCAACTTTCATGACACGCCCTTTAGAGTTATGAGCCTTCGGTAGACCTCTTCTTCTTTGTCACTTTCATGAATATAATAAAATTTGAACTTTATTAACCACCATTGTCTATATTTTGTGGCTTCATTATCATGTCTCTTGAATAGTTTGTTTCCAAAGTGAAACTTTCCGAGAGATTGAACTTTTCTCTCCATATCTCTAGCATATTATATTGCATACCTGCCCGCAATTAGAGGAAATTGGGGCCACAAAGATTCTTTATTATTTGCTAGAATGGATCCCACTCCATTTATATAAGCTTGGTATGCAATATATAGCAATATTATTTGCCAGTGATACTATATGAGATACCAATCACCAATTTTTTTCATCACCTCAAAAGTTGTTTCCAACATGCATGGAACCAACATGTCATGAATTGGAGTGCATAATGGATGAATGAATTCTTCACATATCTTCTGATAATTACTCACATATGTGTATTCCTATAATACACTTCAATATACATGCATTGTTTTGTTTGATGGTTTCTACTTCCATTTCATGTCAAGGAATGAATTCACAACACATATTGTATCTAAGAATTAAGAGGACATATCAAATTTAGATATTTTCGCTTCAACTAGGTTTTGTGTTGGAATGATTTCTTTCTCCAAGCTATAAGATAAAATGGCTTCCCAAGTGAAAGTGTGGCCATGTGTGCTTACTATTTGCATCATTAGGACCCAAGAGTCATTCAAAGTGGATACATCTTTCTCTCCATATAGCCGAGCAATCAACATGGAGACTATTTGATATAGGTTTCTGATAAACCCAATAGGATTCATGCCATTTTTGTGATTTTTAAATATTTTTCTCTTTATCCACCATTTTTTCAAGCATTCGTTGATATCTAGTGGCCGTGCCTTAATCAATTGGTCTATTATATTGATATTTGCATCTAGGAAATTATAATATTGGTTTATGCAAGAGGTCTAAAGGGAGGAAATTAATTTATATCCCTCTTCATTCATGATAATCATGTTATCTATGTCTACTATGGGAATTATCCAGGAAATCACATCAGTGCATGGAAACACCTCAGGCCTAGTTGCAACTCTGTGAAGTTTCGATCTCCTCACATTCAAGTATACTCCCAAATCATCACCGTATTCTTCTTCAATGGAAGGATAGTTCTTGTTATTGAATATTCCATATAGTTCTCCCCACTTGTACACCGGTGTTACTTTGGTGGTGCTATCAATATCTGTATATTGCATGGTCACCTTCTTTCTTTCTTATTCATCATATGATCTTGCTTCCAATATGAGTTTTCCTTTGCGCCTAGTTCGCTGGTAACCATATCGATTTCCTACATTTCAATCACATCGTCATATGAACTCATTGATGTGGTTAGTAAACAAAGAAAAAATGAATAGGTCCATGAGGAAATAACTTTATTGCGATCCATTGATGAGAAATGTTTTGGGCCTTTCTTTGGATGAATAGATTGGTCATTGAGGTTTCAAAAATTATTCACCCATTATGGATATGAGATATATGAAGGGTTTGGAGGAATTTCATATCCCTTTGGGTGTGATTAAATGCATGATTAATTTGGGGTCATTGTGAACATGTGTGAGATTGGGTTGATGTAATGAAAGGATTATAGAGGCAAGGATAGCCAACCTAGGTGTAGCCAAACCATAAACCCTAGTAAGCTAACAACTAGGTGGGCTACAAAAATGGTTTATGTTATGGAAAATGAGATTCAAAAGGGCCAATTTTCCAACTGTAACCCTCCCATATTCGCTTGTATCCCCTTATTTTGTGCCCAATCAAGTGTGTAGTGGATTTGCATTGGTTACACTCAATTTCTCTACACTTGTTAAATCAGGAAATACAAATTCCTTTCAAGTATGGCCCATGGTTATTCTTACCTGGACGAAGTGATTAGAAGAAGGTGACTAGTTGATGAAAACAATGGGTCCAAGGTTCCTTGAGGCGTGGATAGTCACCAAGTGTTCTCCCCTCCTCTGAACTTAGTCTAGCAACAAATGGATCTCTTGGGGAAGGATAATGGGATTTATAACTTGCACATAGACTCAAGCGATAACGTGTTACCCAATACGTGTTGGTAGGTTTGAATTACTTAAGTGAAATTTCTTTCAAAATGACATTCCAATGGTAATGGAAGTGCTCATGAACTCATTTTCTTCTGTGATTCGAGGGGTAGACATATCCCAAAAGGAGAAATTTCCCTCAATTTAACCTTTCCTCCCTAATTCAAGTTATCCCTAAATCATTTTTTGGTAGAGTCATAATACTCCATTATTGTCTTTTCCCAATGTTATATCGCTCATTGAAACCATTTTCTTGGTGGTTTACTCTTCATTTTTCAAAGTATTGTCGCTTTATAATTGTCCTTTTGCAGCGCTATATCGTTCCCTAATCATATTTACTTAGATATATATTATTCAAAGGGTTTGGATTTATTATTTGAGGTGTGTCACTCACTAATCATATTTAGAAGGTGACACATCATTGAGAAAAGTGGATTATTGGGCGGGAAGAACACATTGAGACTCTTTTTGGTGATATGTCTCTTTACGAATGTCTTCTTTTTTCGAGCTAAGTGTTTCAATAACCCTTTTGAGTAGCGATAAGTGTTGGACGCTTGATTTTGTATCATGTGTTTTTGAGCTTAATATCATTATTGGCTTGATAATGTATTTTTGGGTAGCAACAAGTGCCATAGAAAACATATCATCCTTTTTTCTTTTTCTTTTTGTAAGGCTCATACCCACGGAGTTTAAAATCGACGACCTTACGCAAGAAGGGTATTAACAGTACAATAATTCACCATCTACTCTATGCCCCGTGGGCATGTAATCCTTAGTAATAAAGTGCTCTCAAAAATGTATTCTGGGTAGTGAAAAAATACTTGAATATGTACTTTTTAGAGTGAAGATTTCTAGGAAAGTTTATTAATTTTCTTGGGAATGCAGTTTTATGAACGACAAGCATTAAGAAAAAGTGATTTTAGAAGTAAAAAAGAACTTAAGTGAAGACATTTACCTTGACTAAAAAATGACCGAGGAAGAATGATTCTAGCATCCAAGCTCGGGGTTCATTTTTTATGTATTTCATCAAAAGGTAATTCAATATTTAATCTGAAGAAAACACAAGTTTTTCAAGCCATACATGATCGATCAAGCATCAAAAGAATTAACAGAAGGAAGTGTTGGAGTATTGGTACAACCGCATGGTATAACCGCCACACCTATGGGGATATAAAAATGTGGACTAACCGCCACGTCTGATGATAGGGCCTTGTGTTGGGTTTCAAATGTTCATCAACATCTACAGGTTTTGGTGTAATGGCAAACCTTACATGGTATCAGAGCCATGGCAGGACAAGGACATTCTTCTACAAGTTTCTTCCTAGATCTATGAAGAAATTTGAGCAAAATTTCTCAAAAACACTCCAGCAGTGCACTAGAAGTAGAGAGTTTGCCACATAATTCCTAGACAAACTAGCATTGTTGATCAAGCTTGCTTGATTGTCTAAGCCAGGTGTGATGAAAAATACAAAAGTGCATGTTGTTCGACCTTATTTTGGTTGTTTTGTGTAATTGTAGTTACAACTTCATATGGATTCGAGATTATCAGTTCCTCTTCTTACTCCATTCACAATATATGCATAATGGAAATTGAAGATGATGTCATCTCTAAAGGGACAAGATCTCTATGAGGTATCAATTGGACTTGGTAAATATTCTTATGAATACGAGAATGAATGGATAAATGAAGGTGATAGAGATTTTGGAACAATATTTTTGTCCCTTTCTCCAAGCTTGTGCTACCTTATTGATTCTGCTGAATACCCAAAGGATCTCTGGAAAAAATTGGACAAAACCTTTGGCAAGAACACTGAGGATCATTATAGAAATTTGTAGATCACACCCAACACAACAAGAGTTCTTTATTGAAAATTCTCAACCTCCACTCTCTCTGATGAAGTTGTTCAAGATGAAGAAGAAGCAAAATCTTCCACACAATCAATTCGAATTGAAGAAAGTATCCTTGAAGTGACTCCTTCTCGTGCTACTCCGAAATTTTATGATATATCTGATATCTCATCTTCTCATATGTATGATCCAGAATAAGACATTCAAATCTTTGATATTGAAGAAAACTCTCCTTCCATTCTATGCAAACATTCTCCGGTGATTCTCCTTTAAATTCTATGCAAAATTTGCCAGTGATTGCTTCATAAAATGAAGAGGAATTCGATTTGTCTCCCTATAATGTTGTTGTTGGTGTGCAGATAAGTAATACCTTGGATATTTTGGAAATAATATCAGATTGTAGGAGTGATCCATTCACTCTTATTTATATAGAGCTTCCAACAAATTCCTACAGGATCGCATGCACCAATACTCAGAATTTTGAAGAAGGATAAAACTGTGCATCTACCATCTCGATGGAGCACGCTGTTGGATCTGATATGAACTTATTTGGATATGATAATATCTTATTTGGTTCAGGTTTTAAGTTTCAATAGCTTTCAATAATTCTTGTAGCTGCTCTCACCAATTTTGGTGTGAAAAATCAAGTACCACAAGTCTCCTTCAAAATTGCTCCTGGGGATTTGATGGCATTCCACACTTTTGGATCTGATATGAACTTCTTTGGATCTGATTGTTAAACTAGTAGCAACAAGGAAGGTCTTCCTGCATGCTTGTGTTCTTGCATGCAAAAGACTTAAAATAGGAATCCAATTGTATTTAATTGTTTTTCCTAAGTTTACTTTGGAAAATAACTAAAGTGATCTAAATTAACGTTAGTGAACCACTAGTTAATGTGAAAGTGAAAGTGAAATTAGGGTTTTCACTTTACCTAAAGTTATATAAGAGAGATCAATTGGTGGAGAGAACACACACACTTGTATTCCGATAGAGATAGGATATAGACAAGGAGAGAAGTAAGATAGAGGATTTAGCTGAGAAGACGGAGGAGCGTGCAGTAGGATCATCGAGATTCGTACAGCTGGGCCGTACACTCACACAGGAGGGTGTTGAGGTTTAGCTGGGATTTGCCCAGTGATTCTGTCGGGTATTGCATTCGCCAGGTTTGGGTGAATGTGCAGTGATTGTAAAAGTACCATATTTTCTCATAATAAAATCTATGTCTAACTGCTGCATCGGTTTTCCCATCTTGGGTTTTTCCGGGGGTTTCCATACCCAAAATAATAGTGTCAATATCGTGATGTGATGTTGTGATTTATTTCTCAGTTTTATATTCCGCTGCGTACTGTAAAAGATATTCATGTGTGGTTATCAGTTGATATTTTGCATGCACTGTTTAGCCCTAGTTGAATATTAAAGGAAAATTTACATGGTATCAGAGCTTTGGTGAGCTAAAATTGAGAGATTTGCAGTAGCAGTGATAGATCGGGGGAAGATCTATAAGAAGACACAAACCTAGACTTCCAGATATAGGGTTTGACACTTCACTATGGCCGTGCATTTGAGAGTTGAGGATAGACTCCAAGGTGCTCAGAACTTTCCTACATGGAAAGAAAGGATCACAAGGATCCTGGACATCAGTGATGTAGAGGAGCACAATGACTCCATGAAGGTTGTTCACACAGATCCGATAGATTTAGTAGCTTGGAAGAAGATTGATTCCAGATCCATGTTGATTATCATGGATGGAGTGAAGGACCATATAGTCCCTCACCTTTCTGGTAATAAGACCACAGCAAAGATGTGGACGACTTTGGAGAGTCTGTATCAAAGCAAGAACGAGAACCGTAGATGGTGTTGCAAGAGAGGATGCACAACACCAAGATGGCCAAGGGAGAAGGAGTGGTGCCTTATCTCACGAGGCTCACACAGATCAGGGACGATCTTGGAGCTGTTGGCTCTAAGACAATGGATGAGGAGCTAGTTTGGATAGCCCTCAATGGATTTTCTAAGCCATGGGACACCTTTGTCAAAGGTGTTGTGGCTAGGGAGAAGCTCCCTGATTGGCAGAGACTATAGGATGAATTTGTGCAGGAGGAGACCTGCATGGGTCAAGGATCAGGCTCATCCAGCAGTGCCCCATAGATTGTGGATGAGGAGGCTCTAGCCCTTACATGGAAGAGAAAGGGGAAGGCAAAGAGGAAGAAGGATGGTAAGAAGAACCTTGACGTGTTAAAGGTCAAGTGTTTTATCTGCCACAAGCAGGGACATTTTTTCTCCCAGTGCCCAGATAGGAAGAAGAAGAGTAACACTCAGATGGATGGATCTGCAAAGGTGGATGAGTTCAGTAGGAACTTTGATGAGGAGTTATGTTTGATAGCTTGCATGGAGAACACCATAGGGAGTAGCATATGGTACATTGACAGTGGAGCATCTAGTCACATGACTGGACATAAGAGATTCTTCAAAGACTTGCAGGAGGGTGGAATAAGGATCCACATTGAGCTAGGTGATGATGCGCGGTATCAAGCACAGGGAGTTGGCACTGTTTCATTTGAGAGGGAGTCTGGGAAACCCCTTAGTTTGTTGATGTGTTATATGTTCCAGTACTGACCAAGAACCTTATATTAGTCTCCACTCTGGAGGACAAGGGATATCAGGTGAAGTTACATGACCATAGAGTGTATATCAGGCCCAAGGGGTCAGATAGGAGCTTGGATCGGGTGATTGGCAGAAGGAGTGGGAAAGTGTATAGATTACACTTTGAGCCTGCAAAGGCTCTAGTCAGCAATAGCAGCAGCAGTTAGGGTGAGTTGTGGCATAGGAGGATGTCACACTTACACCATGGAGCACTGAAGCATTTGAAACAGGCAGTCATTGGAGTTCCTCAGGTACAGGAGGAAAAGCATAACCACTGTAAGGGTTATGCTTTGGGGAAGAACATCATGAAGCCTTTCCCACAGAGTGAGCACAAGTATAAGGAGCCCTTGGACTTGGTGCATTCGGATGTATGCGGACCTATGAGTGTCCATTCGTTCAGTGGTTACAGTTACTGCGTAGCCTTCATTGATGACTATTCTAGGAAAACTTGGATCTATTTCCTGGAGGCCAAGTCAGAGGTCTTTGAGAGGTTCCGAGAGTTCAAGACTCTTATGGAGAACTAAACATTAAAGAATATTCAAGTGTTGAGGACAGATAACGGGGGTGAGTACACTTCTAATGAGTTCATGGAGTATTGTTCGGCTGAGGGGATCAAGAAGGAGCACACTGTTCCCCATACCCCACAACAGAATGGAGTTGCAAAGTGGAAGAACAGGACTATGGTTGGAGAAACTAAGGCCATGCTATTTGATCAGGGATTACCACTATTCCTCTGGGCCAAGGCATACAGGACTGTAGTATACATTCAGAACAGGTATCCCCACACAGCCTTAGGGAGGAAGACACCAGAGGAGGTCTTCATAGGCACTAGGCCAGATGTGAGTCACATTCGCATATTCGGCAGTGTCTGCTATTGTCATGTTCATGCTGACAATAGGAAGAAGTTGGACCCTTCTGGAGAGAAGGGGTTACTTTTTTGTTACAGCGAGATTTCAAAGGCATATAGAGTTTACATTCCTGCTCATAGGAGGATCATTGTGAGAAGGGATGTCTAGTTCGATGAGGACAAGGCCTTGCGGAGATCTCTGGACTTACCAGCAGAGCAACATCCAACATAGAAGTAGGGAGTCAAGTTGGAGGAGCCAGATGTATAGGTACAGGTACAGACACAGAGCACATTTTCTAATGGTCAGAGGGAGTCAGGTGGACATGATCCTTCAGTCATTGACTTGAAGGATGAGCTGCAGTAGGAGACGGATATCCAGCAGCCGTATCAGGTTGACACTAGACTAAGGCCTAAGTGGTTTAGATCCATAGTGTAGGATTCCAGGTAGGTAGATCCTCCACAGACATATTTTAGACGGAGTGTACCACCAGAGAGGCTTAGTTATATGGCACTGATGACAGAGTTGATTAAATATGAACCTTCCAGCTTTGGGGAGGCTACACAACATGATGTGTGGTAGGAAGCTATGGTTGAGGAGTATGACTCCATTATGAAAAACCAAGTATGGGAGGTTGTGTTGAGGCCACAAGGGAAAAAGGTGGTGGGATCCAGATGGATCTACAAGGTGAAGCATGCAGCAGATGGAATCGTGGAGAAGTACAAGGTGCACTTTGTGGCAAAGGGGTTTTCACAGAAGGAGGGTATTGATTATGAGGAGACCTTCACCCCTGTTTCCAGGTATCCTTCCATTCGGACCATTATCTCACTAGAAGTTGAGATGGGTTGGCGTGTCCATCAGACGGATGTCAAGACTTCCTTCATCAACAGAGTTATAGAGGAGGAGGTGTGTATTGAGTAGCCAGAGGGGTTTGATGTGGAGAATAGGGAGACACATGTATGCAGACTACATCGAGCTCTTTACGGGCTCAAGTAGGCCCCTCGAGCATGGTACTCGAGGATTGACAGCTATCTACGGGAGATGGGATTTCAGTGGAGTGAGGCTAACCACAACCTGTACTTCTTGACAGGTGAGGTGCCTCTCATATTGATCTTATATGTGGATGATCTCTTTTTGACAGGAGATGAGAGGCTGATTGGAGACTGTAAGTCCAACCTTGTAGTAGAGTTTGAGATGAAAGACCTTGGGCTGATGCATTACCTTTTGGGCTTAGAGGTTTGGCAAAGAGATGGATGCTTCTTCATCGGACAGGGGAAGTATGCAGTAGAGATCCTGAAGAGATTCAGTATGTAGGACTACAATCCTATGGCCATACCTCTAGTTTCCAACTGGAGGAAGATTGATGCATCAGGATCAAACGGATTTGATCCTACCTTGTATCATCAGCTTATCGGATCGCTTATGTATCTGGTCAACACTTGACTAGACATCAGCTTTGCAGTCAACTCTTTCAGTCAGTTCATGGTGGACCCCCAAAGAGTGAATTGGACAACTGCGAACCACATACTTCGCTACATCAAAGGTACAGTGGAGTATGGATTGGTTTATGAGTGTAGGGGGAGTGTACGGTTAGCAGGTTTCACAAATTCTAACTGGGAAAGATGTGTAGAGGACCGAAAGATTACTTCAGGTTGTTGTTTCATCATCGGATCAGGGGCTATCTCTTGCTTCAGTAGGAAGCATAAGTCAATTGCATTAAGCTCAACAGAGGCTGAGTACATGGCAGCTAGCATGGCTACTTGTGAGGGTATGTGGTCGAGGAAGTTACTTACAGGGTTGTTCGAGTGTGAGCTAGAGGCTACAGTAGTTCACTGTGACAATCAGAGTGGCATCAGGCTATCTGAGAATCCAGTGTTCCATGACCGAAGCAAACACATAGACAGCATATACCACTTCTTGAGAGATTGTGTTCAGAGGGGAACCATTCGGTTGGAGTACATACAGACAGATGAGCAGGTGGCGGACATTTTCAGCAAGGTACTTTGCAGACAGATTTTTGTGAAGTTCAAGGATAAGTTGGGGTTGCTGCTGAATCCCTTCCTCGTTGAGAGGGAGTGTTAAACTAGTAGCAACAAGGAAGGTTGTCCTGCATGCATGTGTTCTTGCATGCAGAAGACATAAAATAGGAAGCCAATTGTATTTAATTATTTTCCTAAGTTTACTTTGGAAAATAACTAAAGTGATCTAAATTAACTTTAGTGAATCACTAGTTAAAGTGAAAGTGAAATTAGAGTTTTTGCTTTACCACTAGTTAAAGTGAAAGTGAAATTAGGGTTTTCGCTTTACCTAAAGTTATATAAGAGAGATCAATTGGTGGAGAGAACACACTCACTTGTATTCTGATAGAGATAGGATACAGACAAGGAGAGAAAGTCAGATAGAGGATTTAACCGAGAAGACGGAGGAGCGTGCAACAGGATCATCGAGCTTCGTACAGCTGGGTCGTACACTCACATAGAAGGGTGTTGAGGTTTAGCTAGTATTTTCCCAGTGATTCTGCTAGGTACTGCATTCACTAGGTTTGGGTGAATTTGCAGTGATTGTAAAAGTTCCATATTTTCTCATAATAAAATCTATATCTGACTGTTGCACTAATTTTCCCATCTTTTTTTGGGGGTTTCCATACCCAAAATAATAGTGTCAATATCATGATGTGATGTTGTGATTTATTTCTCAGTTTTATATTCTGCTGCATACTATAAAAGCTATTCATGTGTGGTTATCAGTTGATATTTTGCATGATTTGTTTAGCCCTAGTTGAATATTAAAGGAAAATTTACACTGATATGATATTATTTGGATCTGATCTGATATTATTTGGTTCGAATTTTAAGTTCCAAGAGCCTTCAGTCTTTCTTGTAGCTGGTCTCATCAATTTTGGCGTGACAAATCAAGTACCGCAGGTCTCTTTCAAACTTGCTACTGGGGATTTGGTGTTAGGTTCCTCTTATGAGTTTGCTGATGTTATATTTTGTGAATCATTGGCTATTTATGAAGCTATATCATATTATGGAGCTCAAGCATTCACTCTCCATAGTCCCAGGGCTTCTCTACCTTTGATCACATGCTCTTCTCATCACAGAACTAGCAAAGAAGGAGATATTCTACATCCGCCTGGACACTCGCTACTAACACTTGGGGATGATTTTATCTCACGTGGTTTGATGTTCAAGGCTGCAATATATCATTTTCTTGGGTGTTCCTCACATGATTCGAATTCTCAAGCACTTTTTCTCTCTTATAAGTTGATTTCAGTTGCTCTACATGGGTCCAGTTTTCATCTAGCAGTTGTCTATATTTTTTATTCAGTTGAGCAGATTCTTCTTCTTCCAAAGAGGAAGATTCCTCCATACATAATAATTTATTTTGGATTCAGAGGTTCACATGCACAATATCAGGATGCTACTGCACAAAAGAACCAAGATACACATTTTTTGCTACATAGTGCTACAAATTGCAACCAATTTTTCACAAAGTTTTATTCAAAACTTGTTTTCCTGATTCATTGCTTAGTTTGAGGGGGGCATTTTTCCCATAAGGGTTTTTTCCCCATTTCTTTTGTTGTATTAAGCAGTTACTTTTGGATTTAAGTTGTAATGGGTGATATTTGGTCTTCGTTTCCAGGACCCAAGTTTTCCAAAGTAATGATTAAAGGGGGGTGTTAGGATAAATTATCCTCCCTTTGGCTAAATCATCCTAATTCACCACTTATCCTAAGTTCTTGACTCTGGGTTGATCTGCATGACATATGCAAGTCAAGAACTTAGGATAAATGGTAAATTAGGTTGATTGAGCCAAAGGAAGGATTATTTATCCTAACAGGAAGTATCCTCATAATTTTAAGTGTAATTACCAGGTCCTTGTCAAAATTAGGAGGGTCCCCTTTTATCCACAATCAGAGTTATGCAATTGTATAAGGATCATAAAACAAGACAAAAGTAGAGATAAAAAGGGGAAGTTGTTGTTGGCTCAACAATAGCCTTACCCTATTACAACATAGACTTGTACACTTTCGAGGAACATTGGCCTCCTCAATATTTATGAGTAGGCTACATTCCTTAGAGGGGACATGGCCTTATTGGTGTAGTTGACCTCTCACTAGGATCATGATCAACATGAATTCATAATTGGTCACGTTTTCTTTACTGACAGACATAGGATGATATTTATTTTATTACTGAATTGTCTAGGAGGCGGGGGGGGGGATTTTCCCTAGTTCCTTGATATATTTCTTGGTGTTGCAGGGGAATGTCAACTGACAATGCTTATAGATACACCATTGCAAATATCATTGACCCTAATGATTGTTAGGTTTCTGGTGGCCAACTTCATTTGCATGCATTTGAGACATGGGAGGTTAGGTGTAATCACTTTTAATCATGACACTCGTATACTCTACCTTTGATGGGTAGTACATTAGTCTCCCTTTTGTATTAGGTATAGTTTGTTTCATAGGACCATATTCATTAGACGGTTAGCCATTTTTTTGAGACAAATATTTTTTTTACTTTGGATCATTGTCTCGTTGTTTTTGGTGGGAGGTAAGTCTTTTCATTTGTGTAAGTGATATTTTCTTTTTTTTTGGATAGGTTTTAACAGGTCACGTGACCGACATATACTCTTCTCCCTTTGAGTCTAATGATTAATGTGTGTATGAACATGTGAGGGTAGATGTTTCCCAAGAGGGGCCAACCAAAGTGGGTATGTTGGCATGTTCCTTTAGAGGTTTTGGAATTGTTGGGCACTGTGGATGATCACAACCTTATTTTTTTAGAGTATTCATACGCGTGAATGGACTAGAGAGGATGTCCAAACATATTATTTACTCGGGACACACTACCAAATGATTGAGGTAAAAATATCATTATATTTTGATTAATCTAGTTGCATTTTTTTGTCCTATTTAATGCTCATGTAATTTATTGTAATGTTTTGCTTAAATTGTCTAATTATTATTGTCTACTATTTCAAAAATCAACACATATGTGGGGGGCATGACTCCTTCATAGGATGAGAATATGTTAGAGGGGGGGATCAACAACATTATGTATAGAGAGACTTGGCATGTCATGAAAGTTTTATTGATGTTAATGTATGAACGTGCCATATCACATTTTTTCCTTGATGGTTATACATAAAGTGGCACCTACACATATTTAATATATCATATGGGTACTAAACTATCATATATATGGTCCTCCCTTCCTCATAACATGATGCTATTGATGCATCATGTTGCTGATGTCCTCAACCTAGTTGAAGGACCACGCTCGACCCACTACATCTAGTTCATTTTATAAGGAATATGATATTCATCCACCACCACACCCTCATCCTCAACAAGAGTGACCCCACCCCTTTATACTCCACTAGAGGTATCCCCACCCCTTCATCCTCCAGTAGAGGGACCGTGAATCTCTCATCTTCCATTAAAGTGATCCCCACCCTTTTACCCTCTACAAGAGGGACCCCCACCCCTTCATCTTGTTGGTTGTGGAATTGGTTATCTTCTTGATTCATATATTTTTTTTAGTCATGTTTGGAACCCAATTATTGATGAGGGGGTGTGGGGGGGATCCCCCCTACATCACCAAGGGGTTCAGGACTGCTCATCATTAGGTCATAGATTGAACTGTAGAAGTTATGTTGGTGTTTTTCTCCCTAGAAGGAAATCCTCTTATTATGAGGGCGTTGTTTTACGATCAAGAGATGGTGTGAAAGAGTGAAGAGTAGGTTGCAACGGATGTGTTGTAGGTTTTATCCCTTCATTTTGTTGGATGGAATAAATGAAGAATTGGTTGTTTCTACGTGGATGTAGCCCATATGTAGTGAACCACGGATATTTGTGTCTCTCTTTTATTGTTCTCTTGTTTGTTTTTTTTCCTCATTCATTTTTATTTTTGTTGCTCCACAATCCTATTCCTAACATATCCTCCACTGGAGGCACCACCACCCCTTCATCCTCCACTATATAGACTTACATCCTCGACCGAGCACGAAGGTGATATAGATGTCAAGGGAGAGACATATGAGATGTTACTTTCTATAGTCTTACATAGAGAAGGTGCTAATGCCTCTATCTCTTGTGGAAAATGTACTAATGCCCTTGACTTTGGTGGTGGACCTACTAGTTCATGACATGTATATTTGACACAAAATCTATATATATTTGGCATGCTTGCATGAAATTGTTATTATGATTCATGTATATATTTTATGTGTTTTCATATCATGATGTTGATATTGTTTTTTTTATAAAATATATTGTGTAATGTTAATGATTTATACTTTTATGATCAATATGACTTTAAATTAAACTTATAATGAAATTTGATAAAATTATAATTATAAGAGATAAATCTAACAACATAATTAATACTGGTTAAATCATGATTTTAACACTTTACCTTGAATGAAAATTGTGATATATAACAACAATGCAAATAAGTTCAACGGATTGGGTTAAATGAACTTAGTTTTTATTGCTTGACATAGATAATCTCTTAATTAATAGCATATAAAGTTTTGATTCATTGATAATAACTACATAATCAAATGATATCATATTTAACTTAGTTGCATGATGAACTTTGATTTAGGTTCAAAACAATGAAAACCAAAATAATATGAACTTTCCAAAAAACTACCAGATATAATCCACAACATGAATCTCAAAATTTTAAAAATTACATCTTGAAAATTTCAAGTATGTTCTAGTTCCTTTAACAATTTTGCAAAAGTATTTAATATTCATCACTTATGATTTTTTTAGGCAATGATAATCTTGTGGGTTGTCATGTTTTGTAAATAATATTTTTATGTTATGAAACTTCAATATGTTTTGTAAATCATATGTTTTTATGTTATGAAACTTCAATACGTTTTGTAAATCATATTTTTTTTATGTTATGAAACTTTAATACATTTTTTTTCCCACAGAAAAAAAAATCATAATCTTTTATTCAAAATTACATACCTCATATGAACCACTATCAATATTAAAACTGATCAGTGTCCATTATCATCATTCATTCAGCATATAAATGCTAATTACAAAAAGATAACAATTGATATAGAAATCAACTTGTATCCAATCCATAAAGTATCAAATATCATAAACTACAATAAAAAAAAACAAAAAGTAATTTATTTACAAAATGTTCATCAATAAAGAGCTTAACACTAATAGATGAATTTTCAAATCTGCTCATTTGAAGTCCTATCAAGTGAGAACAGTCAAGATAGATAATCACTAAAGATCATCAATACTGAGCAAGTATCATATAGTAAACCTCGTCAAAACTTTTAATAGCCCTTGACCATTAGGTCAGCCTGTAAAAGTAATAGTCATATCCACAATTGGCTTTGACCAACAAAAAGATAAGACCAAATAGATACTGTTATAAACAGTAACTGTCATATCCACATTGGATGCACATAGTCTATAGAATGTTTTTAAAACATCAAAACAAGAACAGTAAAGATAGATTCATCAATTAAAGTCTGTCACATAGACAGTATGATATTCAGTCTGCCCACTAAATCTCATAAACACCCCCAACCCAGACTAAAAAATATGAAAAGTCTCATATGATTCAGCTCCTCTAAACTCCATGATTCTCCAATGACCTTCGACCACATAAGCACCTGCATTCGCTAAAGAATCTGCCTTAGAATTCCTTTCACGATAAATGTGCTTACACTCAACCTTTTCAAGGAAATTAGAAAGACGAATCACCTCCTGCAATATCTGCGTAAGTAGTATATTATTTATCCTATACTTACCAGATACCCAATTTATCACCAACTGAGAATCCCCAAAGATATGCAAGCATTTCACTCCCTGCTACAATGCCAAAATTATAAGCAATTTTAAGGCATAAAGCTCAGCAAAATTATTAGTACCCATCCCAAGTACAACAGAGAAGGTGAAAAAATGTTCATCAGAAAGGTACAATATACCTCCAACCCCACAGATTTGAGGTGAACCTGCAGCCGAACCATCAAAATATCCCCATGGAGAAGCTTTATCAATATGTTCACTGGAAATCATTCTCAGATGCCTTACTCGATAATCCAAAGGATATGAATGAATTAAACCCAAACACAAGGATGTAACCACATAAGTTTTAGGCTGAATATCTTCAAAACAACAAAGGTTTATAGCCTTCCAAATAAACCAGGATACAATAATAGGTAAGGAGCTGTGCCTAGAATCAGCCTTCAAAATCCAGTTCTTTACACACTCTAATACTGAAGATCCATGCCAAAAATCTAAATATATTAACTTGTCCTCGATATCTGACCAAACAGTCCTTGTAAATGAGCAATCAAAACCAATATGATCATTAGTTTCAGATTCCAACTTGCACAAATAACACCTACTAGGACCCACTCTACCTCTTCTGCATATTATATCCCAGGTAAGTGCTTTTCCTGAAAACAGAAAACAACAATATAGTTTTGATTTTAGTGGATAGTTTTGTTTCCATAACCACTTCCACCACTAGGACCAATCCAAGTCATTCCTATCTTCAATAAGATAAAAATAACGTTCCTTAGGAGTATACTTACCAGTTTTAGAATAACTCCAAACCAACTGATCATCCTCATTAGAAATTCAAACATGACTAGATATCAGTAAAGCAACATAATTATTCCAAATTATAATTTCCTATTCCACAAATCCAAATGAATCAGCATGTAACCAGCCCTGATCCTGAAGTAATATTGTGCCAAGGCATGCAATATCCTTTAACACAGAAAAACCAACATCATGAAGTTTATCAATCATTGAAGCTGGTAAAACATGTCTCCATTTACACCCAAGCCAGGGGTCAATACCAATACACACCATAGATCCAGACCCCCCATTCCACACAAGTGCCTGACCAATCAAATCAAAAGATCATAGTATAGCTTTCCAACAAATGGAAATGCCTTTCTTTTTCTTAACAGTTGCCCTTATCCAGTCAAGTAAAGTTAATGGAAAAATATATTTTTGATAAGCAATCTGAACCCAAAGTCTAGAACCATTAATCAAGTTCCATACATTTTTTGCAGCAAGAGATTTTGCAAATAAAGCAGGATTTTTCAATCCCCATCCACCCAGAGATTTGGGATTAGCCAGAACCTTCCATGAAGACCAAGGGAGACCAGAAGAATATTTATTGCAGGACCATAAGAACTTAAAACAAGTCTTTCTAATTTTCTCAAGAATTCCAACAGGTATCCAAAAATGCATCCAGTAAACTGGAATAGCTTCCAGAACAGACTTCACCAAAATAAGTTTGCCACCCTTGGATAGCCATTTGAAAGTCCAGTTTTTTATCCTCATTTCCACCTTGGTGATGAGCCAATCCCAATCCTTCTTGAGATATCTGCATGGTTTTAAATGGAAACCAAGGTATTTCATACCAGATTCATTTTATTCAATATTAAAGGAAAAAATATTATGAATCGTAAGCAGCCCATATTCATTTAAACTAGAATAATAAAGAGAAGATTTATCCTCGTTTATAATCATTCCAGAAGCCTTACAAAAAATCAATAACACCTCATATAAAGTTGATAAGGATCTTTCAGAACCATCAGATACCAAAATAATGTCATCCACAAACAATATATGCGACAGGATAATGTTATTTCCAAAGGAGATGCCCTGAAAATCCCCCCTAAGTTGTGCAAAAAGTATATACCTGCTTAAACCCTCAACCACAATCAGGAAAAGTAATGGAGCCAAAGGACAACCTTGCCTAAATCCCCGGCCAGATTTAAAAAATGTAGAAGCCACCCCATTAATGAGAACAACAAAAGAAACAGATGAAATGCTACTCATCACCCAAGTAATGAAGGAAACAGAAAATCCCATTTTAGTCATAATGACCCTCAAAAAAATCCAGTTTACTCGATCATATGCCTTAGATAAATCGATCTTAAGTACCACTGATTTCAAATCCTTAACATGAATTGAATGCAAACCTTCCTGAATAATACCAACAACTTCATGAATCTGTCTACCCGTCAGAAACCCAAATTGTTCTTTGGAGATAAATCTCCCCAAAATCTTCTTAATACGGGTAGATATGATTTTACCAATGATTTTGTAAACAAAGTTACATAAAGATATAGGTTTGAAGTCATCAAATGACTTTGGACAATCATTCTTAGGTATTAAAGCAATAAAGGTAGTATTAAAAATAGCAGGAATTTTACCCGAACATCTCGAGTCTTCAATAACATGAAGAAGATCACTTCCCAAGACATCAAAAAGTGCCCTGAAAACTTCCACCGGAATCCCATCTGGTCTAGGACTCTTATCATTTTTACTGACTGTCAGAATATACCGAATTTCTTCAATAGTCACGAGAAACATAAGCTCTAAATTTTCAGCTTCAGATATGTTAGATGGATATTTATCAACAATATCCAAAATCTCTGTTAAGTGAATATTTTCATCAGCATGAAACAGAGTTTCAAAATGTTGAACTCCTACCCCAGCAATAGCCTCAAACCCTTCAACTAAATTCCCCCTATCATCTGCTATCTTCCAAATAGTATTAACAAATTTCCTATGATTAGAAAAATTATGAAAAAAAGGTGTGTTATCATCCCCATATAATAACCAGATAGCTCTACTCTTCTGTCTAGCTTCCTTCTCTCTATCAAGCAATATGTTTCTCCTACGAGCTTCCAAAGCATATAGAGAATCTTTATCAGCTTCAGTAGTATAACCAAAACCCACATTGAAGCAAGCATTCCCTAATAATAACTCAATCTCTATTAATTCTTTAGTATCACGATCTTTTCTCTTGACAGACCAACAGATGGATACATTTTTAATCTTTTTTAGATTTTCAGAGAATTGAGATGTAGATGACAAAACATAATTATTATCAAAAATTTTCCAAGTATTTTTCAATAATAAAACCAGATCCTCATGTTCAGGCCAGTGAGGATTGAATTTAAAAGGACTATGAAGAATCTTATCATGTCCCAAAATTTGCAGGAAAACAGGTTGGTGATCTGATTCACCCCCACACCCAACCCATTGATGAAAGCATAAATCGAATTCCAAAAGATCAGCAGATATCAACAATCTATCCAGTCGTTTGCAAATATTTTCACATCCAACTCTTCTATTATTCCAAGTGGGTAAAACCACACTAGGTTCAATATCCACAAGACCATGATCATCCAGAATTTTTGTGAAGAAATCAGACAGACAATCACTTCTAGCACTATCACCCCAAATCACTGATAACCCAATGGAGAAGTTCAAATCCCCACCAACAATAATCTTAGAACAATTGAGACTTACAAAGTCCAGTAAATGGTTCCAGAAACCTTCCCTCTCAACATAAGGTCCATAAATATTAAGAAAGCCTAACTCCATTTTAAGTTCAGTAGAATAAAGAGCAACATATAGACCTGAATCCATTGCCCACGAATTTATGAATTTTAAAACTTTACAATTCCATCCCACAAGCAAACCCCCAGATTTTCCTTTAGCATCCACCAAACAAAAAGACCAACCAGGAAGCAAGGATTCCAAGGAACAAGCAGATCGGATCCCATCACCCATAGTTTCTTGAATGAATAAAACATTAACAGACTGGTCAGCCACCAATCTGCAAATAGCTAGTTTTTTGGTTTACTAGCTAAATCTCTGCAATTTAGAGTCATGACAATCATCTGGAAACCCTAAAAGAGGTCTCCACTACTCTAAGTGCCTCAAAATCATGAGATAGAACTATACCTTCCTCAGATAGGTCTGTAGTTAAAAAATCCCCTTTTCCAGCAGAAATAATAGGAGCCAAACAACCCTTAGAGCTGGATCGAAGAAAATATCCTGAACCTGATCCCTTCAAAGGCTTGATAGGAGAGATAAAACCTAAATCCCTAAGACTAGAATCACCCGGAATAAATTTATCCAATAGATCGACTCCAGTCTCCAAATTTAAACTACAGTAAATGCCCTCATCAACATCCATCAAAGCAGCCAAACTCGGTGATTTAATTGAAACACTAGGTTCCAGGTCAAAACTATCAGAAGTATTACAAGGTATCTGAGAAATAGTAGCATATTTAATGGATAAATCCAAAGGATTTAAACCCTCCCAACCAGAGTTAGTGTCAGAAACCAAAGAACTAGGTCCCTCCCGACCTAGTGGATGAAAACAAGAGGAAACAATAGGAACAAATTGCTTAACTCTCCAAACTTTAGTCTTAGGAAGACTATTAGTCTATTTTTTTCCAAATGGTAATAGGCAATGATCAAAAAGATGTCCATAACAGTGGAATCTATTACACCTGAAAGGAAAACCAACATAGTATAATGGCTGTGTGAAAACATGATCACCTTTTTGAATGACAATATCAACAGCTAGTCCATTTCGCAAATCCAATAACACCAAAACTTTTCCAAGACAACAAATACCAGTATCCAAAAACGACACATCAGCTTCAAGAAAGGTACCAAGAGAATTGTTCAGCGACCTAAAAAATTCCACAGACCAAAATTTGAAAGGTAAATTGGGCAATTTAACGCAAATAGGAATGGAATCATATCTTTCGATACGAGGGTCAAATAAGGGTGTCCACCGTTTAAGGAAAAGTCTTGAATTGTCCCATTTCCAAAATCCTTTGAAAATAATGTCCAAATCCATAGCCTTCAGAAATTTGAAAGCAATCCAACCTCTGGGAAGGATGAAGATCTTCGTACAATGACTAATCGAAGATAGCCAAGAGTCAGCAACTCACCTGTGTAAACCCTCAGCATTGAAATTCCTACCTCCAAATCTACCCACAAGGGTTAACTCATTATTTAACACTATCTCATTAAGGGGAATGTCCTCACCTACCACCAGAAGAATAGGTTTTTCCATTTTACGAACACATTTCCTATTCTTCCGAACAGCCTTCTTCACACTATGCATAGAAGGGCCAACCCTAGATTTCTCATAAACCCCGACATCCACATGCACATCAAAACCAACAACACAATCAACAAGAGGTTTCATTAACGGAATATCCAAAGATACCCGCACATAACACTCAACCAGACCAACATCAGAGGATGGTATCCCACAATTGCCCATCTCCGATTTCGACAATTTAACCTCTGATACCCTGTCAAAGGAGAAATCTGAAATCACCTGACTGTCAGGTACTCTACCCATCCCCACTAATGACAGACCTTTGTCAGTCACAGAAACCCGTTGGTTCTCATTCGAGGACTAGGTATTATGTGGAGAGCGTGCCAACGCTTTAAAATCCCGCAACGACATCAAGTACTAGTCCCCAAGTGTCACAGAGATAGCCCAACACCCCACTGGATACCCACCAAAGGATATAACACCACAATCAAAATGCAAAGTCCACAAAAAGAGTAAGCAACCTAGATCCAGCACCACTCAAAAAACAATAACCACTAATAGTCGACCAAGTAGATGAGAATTCCCTGTCAGGAAAACAAAACCACAACCCAAAGCCAGTAATACGACTGCCCAATAACACAGCCTGATTCCAACAATACAACAACCCAATGCCAGTCCAATACCAGAGCCCAATGCCAAAAATACAATAGCCCACTACCAGAGCCCAATACCAGAGCCCGATATCAACGCCCAATACCAGAGCCCAATACCAGAGCCAAATGCCAACAACGACAGCCCACTATCAGAGCCCAATACCAGAGCCCGGTGCCAACAAAACGACAGCCCACTACTAGATCCCAATGCCAGCAACGACAACCGAATAATGCAACCCAAAATAGGAATATCAATCAACAAATGTCAAATTACATCAAGATAGGAATATCACCACATTAAGAGCAATCAAACATCTACAGACGTTACCACAGATAAAAATCTAACCAAGATAAGGAGTATCGCCAACTCAACAGCCGAGAATACTCCAGAAACACCATAAACGGCCAAGATTACTCCAATAAAACACGAAGCAAACTACCTTATACCCAAGAAACCATCCCGCACCTTCTCCTTGGATTAATGTTCAAAATAAAAACCAGCAATACGACAGCCAGAAAAAACCCCAATGATACAAAGCGATCTGACACCTTTACAGTTAGACCGGCTATCAGAGAGAAACAAACTCCCAAGAAAACCAGAATAAACCAATAATCCAGTCAAATTTAAGAAAAAAACCACTAATCAATCGGCCATACCAGTTAAAGATGACATACCGATTCCTCAACACAGAGAATACATCAACATACCAAAAATGTAGCCAACCAGAAATATCTTCACGAGGAACCGCAGTAGTCCCACCAACACCAGAAGACCAGGAGAAATCCCCGACAATCCGAATGCAGTCACGAGCAATCCCCGTCAATCCGAATGCAAGGACGAGCAAATTAAAACACCGTCACCCAAGCACCAGAGACCAATATAAAGTCGCACAAATCATTCCAAATGGTATTGCAGAAGCCCTTAAAAAGAGCAATAAAACTCCAATAGGCACTCACCAAAGGAGTATTGCCAACTTCAACGACCAAGATAACTCCAGAAACAACACTAACGGCCAATTTTACACCAGAAACTCCATAATCGACCAAGACTCCATTAAAGCTCCAGAAACCCTAAGCAAATCCCAAATCCCCACTTAACGACCAAGGGTACTCCATAAATGGCCAGGAAATTCCATAAACCCTCCAGCCATCACTGGATAAATTCACCACCAACACCAGAAGACCTGAAAAAATCCCAATCAAGCCAAAATGTAAGCATGAACAAGATAAACACCATCTCCAGAATCCAAAATAGGATTCAATAGAAGAGATGCACTCCAGAACGCAGCAAACGAAGCCCTTAATCAACCACACATACCATAACACTGGCCAAAAACCCCTAAACACAGCAAACCAGAGCAAATAACAGCATCGTCGCCACATAAAACCAAACTAACAAAAGGTGGTATCATTCGCAAAACCCAATCAACACATACCCACTGAAATCAATGCCCATCAAACGTGGCAATACCACAACGCAGATGATTAAAAGCATCGGACAGTACAATAAAGAGCAATGAAAGTCCACTCCAGCACAATCAACAAATGTCAAATCGCATCAAGATGAGAGCAATCAAACATCTGCAAACCCTACCGCTGATAAAAATCTAACCAAGATATGGAGTATCACCAACTCAACGGCCTAGAAAACTCCAGAAACACCATAAACGACCAAGATTACTCCATTAAAACACGAAGCAAGCTACCCTGTTCCACATGAGGAACACCTATCTCACTGTTGCTTGCATAAAAAAAATCCATGAAACTTCAATACATGGAGTAGTGAGGTATTTTGTTCATGATATGGACACATTTTTTAAAATGAATTTGATGCTTCCATATAATTTATTAAACTCTTATCATGGTTATTTCACATTTTGATGTTTAGTTTTTTTAAATATTTTATCATGTTTTTAAACTTTATTGATGAGTTAACTAAATCTTCTTATTATGTTAGGTATATTGTTGATTAGTGGTTGAATAATCTTAATTAAGATCTTTTTTTAGTTAAGTGCAATATTAATTAACATTTTGATTGATATTTTAAATAATATGTTGATATCTTGATACAAAGTTAGGTAAATTGGCATTAACATTTGGCATATAACAATACAATAAGACAATATTCCTTTAATTGAAATTCTTTAGATTTCTATTATTGCACTGAGAGTAGCGAGGTGTTTACAACCCAATATGGGGGAAATGTTTTAATGCGTAACATTATGCAACATGTCGTTTCCATTAAAACATAAATAAAAATTCAACTGATGTCAACTTAAACAAAATATATATATATATATATTGATTTGACCTTAAACCTAGATAGATCAAGAACCGCGAGGTATCAAATATCTTGAGGTGTAAATTTTTCCTTAATATATAAAAAATTTAAGATAAAAATAATTTACACCTCAAGAAAAATTGGATTCCTCTTGGTGCTTGATAGATCTGGGTTTAAGATGGATCTATGTTGGTTTTAATTACAACAATATTTACATGACAATAGTTTTATAGTCTAAATGAAAATAGTTAACTAACAAATGGGATTTTCCTAAATATTGAGACATGGATAACAACTATGGAACATGACATATACAATCTAGTATTTGTGGATGGAATGATGTCATGTGTGCATAAAAAGCACCATGAAATATGTGTCTGACATACCATACATTGCTTTCAAGTTGTATAATAACATTGTTGTTGTTAGTTGGGTAGACTTTGACCCATGTCCAAAGAGAGGGGTGGTGGAGTCATATTTAAATATTTTGAAGAAGGCGTTGATGCTATGATCGTCATCGAGTACCCTAGATAATTTTTTGGGAATGCATGCAATGACATCCTGTCCATGGAATTGACATGTCATAAGAATTCGTCCATACCAATCTCTATTTCACTACCATCATCCTTGACATGTGAAGAATGGGTATTACCATAGACATTCTAAACTGGTAACTAAAAACGTAGTGGGTATTGATCATAGGTGATTGATTCAACCATGCTTGGTATGATTTCTCTATGAGTTGTGCTCATTTAGCATCCTTTTCTCCATTTGATATCATAGTGGCTGCAATGGTAGATGGTGAACATGTTGTTCATCATCATAATTCTAGTTGCAAAAATATTGAGTATTACATAGATTATATTAGTAAACATAACGTATTTAGTATGCTCAAACATTATACCAAACAATTATTAGAAGCATTGAATTTTTTTCCCAATAGTATACATGCAACCGATAACTTTATAAAACAAATGTCAAACTAAGCAACATGCTTACATTAATTTCATTTAAAATAAAAAATACAATGACCCAATGATCTTTTTCTTACGTACCAATGAGACAACTAAGGTAGTCCCAATGGAGGGAATTTTAATCAAGTGGTTAGTAGTTAACAAAATTTATAGTTCATTAACAACACATGACTAGGAGACAAACTGCATATAGCATGAACAACACCAAATTTGGATGCTTTCCTTTTCCTAAAAAACCTCCTTGTCATTGGAGTGTTTCTCAAATAAAGAATTTGTATTAAATAATGAGCACCTATAACTATTTATGGAACTTTCAATGTTTCCATGAGTGCATAAATGACCATTTCTACATAACATGTTCTTGTTCAATTTTTTAGAAGCATAATTGTTCATACACAATACATGGACAAGTAATCAAATTGATTATAAAGAGGACTACAAAATGGCATAATGCTACTGATTGTTTGGGAGGAAAAAATACATGTAAAAGGATAAACAACCCAAGATTCACAATATCTATTTTAGACTTAGAAATCATGTAATTATGACCACAAAAACAGAATTCAGTCCCAACATCTGGCACATGAAAGAAAGACGACTAAGAACCATATAAAGAGCGGTTGGTAATTACTTTGTAGATGGATAGGAAGAGGGAAGTCAACACTACCCTCCATCAATTGAATTGACCTTGGTGTGTACTTGGACACTTTTTCTTTAACTTGTACAATGTTTTGGATATCTTAAAGGAGATGTTTCGGATGATATTGATATCATACTATGAGTTGCTAGCAATATCGGTTGATTGAATAAAAGGATATGGGATGGCTAATTTAGAAGGAAACATAGTTGATTTGGCTTCCAAATTTTCAAAAAAGGAGCATATGGAAATGTTTCTACATGTATTTTATATATCACCTATTGGATTATAGACTACAATGGGAGGCACTGTACCATAAAATTTGGGTATTTGATCATTAATATAATGGGACAATGTGATACATCGAGGGTTCTCCTTTAACCCTTTACATTTTGAACAACCACATATTGCTAGGGTGTCATAAAAGGGAACCATTTCACTTTGAAGTATCATTAGATTATGATAATGGCTTGAAGATGGCATGTTACAATTGGCAAGGTAAAGTGATTGTTTGTTTTTAACTACCAACTGCTTGCGATATCTTGTTAATTATAAAATTTTGGGACAATTATTGACGTAGCATATCTTGTGCACTTGAACTTGATGACAAATAAGGATCCTACAACATTAAATGCATAATTATTCACATGCACATGCATAAATAATATAAATTCAATTACATAATCAAAATACAAATAAAATACGCACATACTGCAAATGGTATGAGCGAACTTGATAAACTTTGATCAATATGGAATGAGTTAGAATCTAAATAATTGGTTATTTGATATTATAACTTCCCCCCTTGCATTTGAGTGCAAACAACAATAAATACATGTCTACATTCTTACAAGGGAGTTTGGGAAACATTTAACAATCTAACTTCAAATAGATTTTTCAAACCCTTTTTTAAGTATATGGTGTGAGTTTAAGAATCATTTGTATCATATATAGTATTATAATTTATGTGTTTTCATTCCCAAAATAAACTTTGGGATGTATGTAACATTTTAACTCCAAACAAACTTTTGAAGGTATTTTTAATGTAATGGTGCATTTATTTCAAATAATTTCGCTGATGTGTTCCTTCCAACAAAAATGCACTGATGCATTGTATGATACACACTAATAACAACCATTTGTGAAACAAAATATCTGCAAAGTTTTAATTATAGATGTTTGCACTTGTATTTTGGTTATGCTTATATTACATTGGTGTGGTATTCACATAAAGTGCATTGGTGGGATGATCTCTAACAAATGCATCGATAATAAAAATAATAATAAAAAGAACAATACACACATTTCCCATCAAGTGCATCAATAACCAAAATAATATTAAAAGAACAATACACACATTTCTCATCAATGAGTTGAATTATCCAACTCTAAAAAAAAACAATGGTTTCATTTTCTAAAAGTTAGTTTATAATAGAAAATAGTAATCACTATTCCATTATTTTTCCAAAAGTTAGAGGGAAGACTTTTTTTTCCAAAGAAAAAATTCATATTATATATATATATATATTGTGAGGATGATCCACTATCAATATTTTGATAAGTGATCATTTAGCCCATATGTTTAGCTCAAAAAAGCTATTACAATAGCAAAGATAGTGGTATTAAAAACCAACATCATTTAAGTCAAAATATCTTTGAAATCCTGAGTGAATACCTATCAAATGTCATAACTTCAAAATATCAAAAAATAGAGCCTTATTACATAAGTAATAGCCTTCATCAAAGTATAAAACAGTTTAAACAACAACTGCTATTCACAGCACAAGTTCATCATAATTCAAACTATCCAAACAGGAATAGTCTCCAAACTGGAAGATTGCCCAATTTTCTTCATTAGCACTGCCGGCTCTGGACCGTATGCTTCAAGTACCTATATACATCAAAACATATCAACCGAAAGTCAATATATCCAGCTATATAAACAACCTAATATGAAAAAACTGATAAAAACATTGGTTTCCAAAAGTCATCTTCTGGGGTCAAGGACTAAGTATCATCTTCAGAGACCCTATACTCCCCAAAGAAAGGAAGACTTGTGCAAGGGACATTTACTAGGGGAAGACTTTGGAGTGGCCATAATTTTCTGAAAATACAAATTTGTAAGGGACCAGTATAGGTCACATACAACTCTATACAGTGAAATTTCAAGTATTTAACTTCTTACTATTCATTTTAATTCCCCCTAATTGTTTTGGAAAAAAACATTATTTTTTTCTTATTAATATTTACAATGCATTATCAAGAAAATATAAAGTTTCCCAAGATACCTTTAATTCTATAAACTCTACATTTTTTTGTTGCTTCCTTTCTATTTTATATATCTCCAAACTTTAGCATTAAGATTTTACCCTCTCTCCTATTTTAGAATGGTATTTTTTCTTCTAAGTAATTTATATTTGACGCCTTTTCGTATCTATAGGTGGGATGTTGGGTATCTATAGTAAATGGTACTAGTTTTTGCATTAGATCCCAAAACCTATTATTATTAATTTAAAAAATGTTTGTGCAGTAACTAGTGCACAATGTACAATAGAGAAGATCGATGCCCCTTTAGGAAAGTGCACCGTTGTAGTTTGTATTTTAAATAATCAACTACACGACAATAAAAAATATATAAAATGTATGCACCGAAACATATTACTATATAACGTTATGCATGAGTTAATTTTAATATTTTAAATTTTTTTGAAGTGTGGGCCAAATAGATATAGATGCATGTTCTTGTTAGTGTTGCACCAGTGCAAATTACTGTCTCGTGCATCGAACGTAGGTGGTGTGGGTGCAGTCTTATACATTGATAGTGAACACTACTACTTGATCAGGCTGGGTTGTTGACACAGTACAAAATCCAGCGCTGAGTTGTTGGCACTCTATGGTCTGCTATATGTTGCTAGTGTTACGGGATTACCTGAAATACGGGTTTATGGTGATTCAATGATGGTCATTGATCGAGTTAATGGAAAGAACAATTGGAAAGCGCTCACTCTTGATCATTGGTGCAATAGGATCGATATTTTAGTGGGTGGTTTCATTAGTTTCACTTGTCAGCACATATATCGTGAACATAATCAGCTCGCTGATTGAATTTCGAAGGAAGCATTAAATCTTAATGCGTATTTTTTCATTGTTCAGGAATTTGTGGATGGAGTACAGAGCCACGAATTTTCTGAAAACCTCTTTTTTACGTAACTCTGTGAATAATGAATGTGTTTTTTTTGTGCACAACAGGTGGGATACTTTTGTTATTTTGATGGACAGTATTTGAACTCTGTCAGTTTCAATACTTTTTGTTGATTAGCAGTATATATGCTCTATAGAACAATGTATGAGCAGTTATGTAGTGGATGGCAATTCCACATTTTGGTATGTATCAGGTCCTTTGTTTTTAATTAAAAAGGATTGAACTTTTTTTTATCCGAAAAAGAAAAGCTCGAAAACATTTATAGTCTAAAATTCTTCGCTTTATTTTTAAATTATAATTAATAGTTTCTATATTTCATGATGTAATAATTTTATTGATAGAAGATTGCTACTAGAAGTTTGAGGGAAAACCTTGTTGCAGTAAGAACAAAGGGAACACATCCCAAAAAGAGAACAAGACAAGTTTTTAGAAATGTTAGTACAAAATTAATATATTTGAATTATATGTAGGTTTAAATGACGTGTATAGGTTAATATATGACATGCAGAACAAAAATTTAAAGAATCTCAAGAAGATCATTTGCAATCTAAGTACAAAAGAGCATAAAAACTTTATGTAAATGCTGCAAAGAGAGGAATTAGGCAAATACAAAGTTAATTTAGATGAAGTTTTTCTTTGAATTTTTAGATGATAATGTACTTTTTAAGAATAGTTGCTAACAAGTTTTAAACACTCTATTTCACTTTTGTTGAATGTTGTGCATGGATCGACAACAAGAGAAGGGAATGCCATCCTAATATAAAAATGATGAAGAATGTAAATGGTGATGAATTAGTCCTTAGTTCATTTAGGGTGGTGTTGGAAGTAGGGTAATTTTTAAGGATTCTAATATTATACTTAAGTATAGTATTCTAGGTGATTGTTTTGGATTGAAAAAAACATGTTTATAGATAGGTGGGCAAATATTAAATATGAAACATACAATTAACACTAAAATGTGTAAATTTTAGCGAATATTATGATAAAATACACATTTTATGTAAGATAGGTGATATTATAGACTCAAAATGACCAAATAGCAAATTTATTTTTTGAAAACACCCCCAAAAATAGCCAATTGGCGAAATTTCGCCCCTAAAAATTACCTTGGTTGGAAGTTAATGAAAGATGTTTTTTGTTGTTGTTGTAAAATTATGAGGGATATAGTGGAAAGAACATATAGACATAGTTTCCACTTATAGTACAAACACCATTCCAGTGACTCCAAGAATAAGGTTATATATAAACTACAACCACTTTTTTCTGGAGCAATGGTCAATGAGACCTATCATACTTGTAATAGCAAAAATATACAATAACAAATTGATATCTTGGATATGATATTTACTTTCATATAAATATTAAAAGTTTTGATTTTGTATTTTTCATTTAATTTCAAGAAGATTATGAAAATTGCAAAAGATGAATGAGGTGATATATGAAACATGCAACTAGGGATGCCCAAAAAAGTGTACAAGGTGATGGTGAAAAAATGAACATAATTGCATTGCATGAGGGCTATCCCAACAACAATGTGCATCAAATATATATAATTATTGAAATTTTATTTTATGTACATATTTTAATTATCACTTGAATTACAAATTTTTATTGTTTTGTTGCCAAAAAAAAAACAAAATGGCACCCATTAATCACACAAAACTAGATGGCAAGAAATAAAATGGTTGATCACAATGTTTGTGAGTATTTGTATTTTCCTTAAGATTTCATATTTGTTGTGATTTTTATATTTTAATAAATCTACACTCATCCATGGATGTTTTCCAATAGGTGCTAATGTAGAAAGAAGAGGCATCTGGAGAATTTATTGACATTGGGTTAAGTAAGGGTTATGAGTATATGTTGGAGTATCAATGGTTAATTAAAAAATTTGTAGATAACTATGTTGTTTTATTTACCTCATTTTATAATTAATGGAACATCACAAAAAAATTAAATTAATCATATCAATGATTTGTTACAGCCTATAAAACTTTAAGGAAACAAAGTATGGAGTGAAACATAAGGGTTGTTGACATACAACGTGATGAATAGCTTTGAAAAAATATGTACTGTTTATGAATCACTTCTTTCTGTGGTACGTTTTTAAATTTACAAAATCATGTCTATTATATTATAAATGTATATCTACTTGTTACACTATATTTCTATGTTTGTAGATGGAAAATGAAGAGGATGAACAAAGCCAAGTAAATTAAGAAAACATTCAGTCAAATAACCCAAGTACAATATCTCTTACAAGTGACGAAGAAATGAGATATACAAACATCTCGAGCAATGTCAATAGTTTGAGTGAAGAATGACGATTAACATAATTGAATGTTATTGCAAGTTGTATGTTTTGAAATGCTTGCCTATGAAAACTGAACATTATGTTTAATACACTAGACATATTGTCCCAATTTAATATAGGTAGGTTACTAATAAGTGTAACAATTACATGTTGACATTTTGATTATTGGGTACCTATATGCTGTCCCATTTTATATGACAAAGGACTTCTTATTCATATATAATAACATTCAAGTTTCTTATTCTATTGCATTGTTGATTAAGTATATGGATGATTTACTTTGTTATAATGAACAAATATGAATTCCAATGGTATAACACATTAATGAAATCATCATATTCAAATACAATAATTAAAATTCAAAAATCAATACTATTATAAAAAAAAATGATTTTTTGATGATTAAATAAAACTAAAAGATGAAATAAAATATAAACATATTGGTGCATTGTATTTTTTGAACTTGTTGAACAACGTGGGACATTCATAAAGGAGTAAACTTTCTACCCGACCATTTGCACCGATCGGATGACCAGCAATGCGTGATCTGAAATCTCACGCGAGCCAGGTCATCCGATCGATGCAAATGGTCGGGTAAAAAGTTTACGCCATTCATAAATGGTAAATGATGCATTTACATTTCTAATTCACACGGATGATTTTTTATTATATAACGACACGGTTGCACATACGTGTTATAAACACACTGATGACAATAATGTTTCAGCTAATTACATTGTCAACATTGACATGCATACATACTAGTGTTCTTTTATTATATAATAACACCAGTGCTTTAGGAAAAAATTAAGTATGGGCACATTTGTAAGAATTAATGCATCAATGTTGATGCATATAACAACTTTGTTGCGGTCATCAACATTGTCGAAATTTTCTTGGGTGCGTATGATGCTTTTGACAAGTTTTTTTCAGAAGAAAAAATACCAGTCTTTGTTATTCAAATAGAATCAAAAGACATCTTTTACATAGCATCCATGACTGAGCATTCAGCAATCAGCAGAGACAACAGCCAAATCATCATAACAAAAGCAGAAAAAACAGAGCATTCTGCATCATCCAAGATGATGCTTTTGACAAGTTGTAAGCACCTAAGCGGTTTTCAACCTAAATGCATCGATGTTGATACATAAAATAACAACAATGTTTCCATGAACAACATAGTCTAAAATACATAAAATTTTGGTGCATATAGTTACAATATAAGCAACGATGAGTATTGACATATAATACAAATTTGGGAGTTTTTGATGAAATATGTGCATAGGGGCATACATTAGATATATGTGTGTTTATGATTTCTTGAGGATTATCAACATCTGGGAAGTGAATACACAATATATAGATCTGGTTGATATTGATATGTTTCAAGCATCATCTATGTCCTCTTTTAATGGCATGCACTAGTGTGGCGCAACATCGATGCACTTATGCTTATAATATAAATATGTGCACCACCTTTCAAACCTCTACTATAACCTCTGCTCACCTAATCTTTTTTAGCTATAATGAAGATCCATTACAAGCTCTTCCAAAACCTATATTACTAATGGTGGAGGTCTTAGAAGAGTTTTTTTATAATTTAAGTTGGACATATGTTGTACGCTTTGTAGGTTCCCATAGCAAGATGGGTCCAAGGGGGATGATTAGCTTTCCTAGATAGCGGGGCACAGAGGTAGCACCCATGAAAGAAATTTTTTGGGTCAGCTTTGGGTTGTTTTCAACCAATGTTTTTTCAACCCATGAACTAATCCAATTAAGGAATTGGGGTTGTAATCTAATTTGGGTTAATGGATTAGGGTTTTGGATGCTATAATATTTATTGTAAACATAAAAGATAATATACGAAGATAGAGAGAGGATAAACTATAAAGAATGTTGATTTTTCCAGTTTTGGGTTTCGAGGGTAAATACGTGTGCAAGCCATTCTTAATTCATATGTTTTAGATTATCTTTTGGTGTTGTTTTTTCTTACATAGGTTTATCAAAACTTTTCAATTTCTCCCAATCTTGTAACACCAAAACCCTCTGCTAGAAGGTGTTTTCTTTTTAGTGCGTTATGAATGTTCATGGCGATCTTGTTTTCATGTGGAAAATTAATGAGTAAACTGTATTCTCTACATCTCAAAAATTGGATAGTCTCCATTGGCCTCTTTCTCAGTGATTAAACTGGCTTAGTTCCACTTTGTGCTAGCTGATTTTTAAAATGAGGAGACTTGAATCCTTTCTTTTTTTGGTCAAGATTCTCGTTCTTCTTTTCCTAAATCCATGCCTTGTGGAGTTCTAATGTGTTTTTTCTATGCTCACAACAATATTTAGCCTTCGTAATGGACTCGGTCAAAGTTTGAGGTTCATCAAACTCAATCCCGTCATTATAGTATTGGTGTAATCCACCTAAGAGACATTGGATATTTTACCTTCTCATTTCTAATGTACTTCACATATCTCAACAACTCCAAGAATTTATTCATGCTCATTTGTCCCAAATTAACTTACGTAATTCTTTGATTACCATCATAATATTTGTTAGAGAATAAGAATGAGTAACATGCAATTTAAAACAACAATTGTGAGATAATAACCGCATATCCAAAATGACAATATCAAAAATAGCCATAGAAAAAAATAAAGGAAGCTTGTGGAAGGGAAAATATTCATGACCTATGGATCAATTAATGATGCACACCAATAATTATGATTCCTCCAAACTTCACAACCTAAATGTTCCAACAATTGATGTTCATAAGATGAATGACCAGCCATCGCTAAGCCAAGGAAGAAAAGAAAAGGTGTTAAATGGAGGGCACAAACGAAGGAGCCAAAAACAAGTCAAGGTGGACTAAATCCGAGCAATAGACAATGCATACCATAATTCACGAAGTTCCTTCCCACCTAAAGTTCCCTCCACTTCCATCCTTTGAAACATTGCTTGAATTGACCATAACTTGAAATGATGATGCATGGAATTCCTAGTACTCTCGAATAAAATGGAAGGTAATAATTTCCACATACATGTATCATCTATTGGTTTTAGTACAACATTCTTACATAGCCCAAGGAGGGTCATGCACAACTAATCACTTGCCTAAATCCCCACCCCATACGCCACCACCTTTTTTGTAGGCATGCTTGGCGGGTGAGATAAAGTATATTTATTGAATTTTAACTTTATTGGATTGTCCCAATCAATGATATTAATTCATATATTCAAGATTGCTAATGTAATTCTATGCACTCCATGCCTATAACTATTTATAAGAAATATCTACAAATTTATATAGCAAAGTTCATCCATAAACCAAAAAGATATATGCTGATATCATATATGGTATGAATCATGTGGGTTGGTAGTTGGGTATATGATATCCACAAAATTACAGAGCATAGTTCATTGAAAAACTAAAAAGAGATATGTCGATATCATATATGGCATTAATCATGTGGGTTAGTTGTTGGACTAATGATCATGTGGGTTGGTAGCACATCATATCTACAAATTTATTGAACATAGTTAATCCATAAACCAAAAAGATATATGTCAATATCATATATGGCATAGATAATGTGGAATAGTTGTTGGGTTGATCATTAATGGGGAATACTATGGGGTCTCTTGAGTTGTAGTTGATTGAGATGTTCATACACGGGTAAAAATGATTAGATGCAAATATAAATGGTTGATTTTCAATTTATCTTTCCTTGACACTTGCTAACCAAAATTAAGAGAGCAGGATCCTAGATGAGGGAGACAAGGCATTAAAAAAATACAAAGTATCTGGCAATGGAGAAACATCAATCTAGTCTCAGCTTTGTCCATTTTGAATTTGTTTATGTCATCTTCTTTGATTTCTTTAACTTGTTAAAAGAAAATTGTCACATGATGATGTCCATTTTGAATTTGTTTATGTCATCTTCTTTGATTTCTTTAACTTGTTAAAAGAAAAATACTATTCATTTGTACATATTGTCACATGATGATGACCCATAATGAGGTCGAAAATGTTGTCTTGAGGTTGACTGCTCAAGTGGCTCATCAAGAAAAGCTGATCATTGGATTATAAGAAAACGCTACCTTAAAAAAATGATGTATTTAAAAGGTAAAGTAGGGTCCAAAATAAAAGTTTCAAAGATTCATGAACTGTTTGACCTTGTTGAAAACAATGGAAATATAGCTTTATGTTTTTAACAAGATCTTCCATATATTCTTGTATTGCATTTTCTTTGTATAAGGTAAGTGGAGATATTTATGGCTATTAGGCATTTTAAACTAATGGCATCTTATTGATTATATTAGAATAAAAATGATAGCAAAGGTCCACTCAATCTTGGAACTATAAAAGTTTCAAGATGACTTATATTTGTTTCCTGACTATGGTTTAATTTTGTAATGGGTTTATGGGATTTTTGGTAGTGGATTTATTTATAATTACCTTTGATGCTTGGTCTTAACCATACGTTTCTTTGTTTATGTTGCCTTTACTCTTGTGGGGTTGCAAGAAATAAAGGCTTTACCTTTGATGCTTGGTCTTAACCATACGTTTCTTTGTTTATGTTGCCTTTACTCTTGTGGGGTTGCAGGAAATAAAGGCTTTTGAAAATATGACCTAATTTTGTAATTAATTTATGGGAATTTGGTAATGAATTTATTTATAATTACCTTTGATGCTTGGTCTTAACTATAAGTTTCTTTGTTTATGTTGCCTTGGGGGGGGTGTAGAAAACTAACTTGGGGGGTGTAGAAAACTAAGGCTTTTTGAAAATATGACGTAAAAATTATTTGGTGGAGTATGGGATTTGGTTTTGAAATGATAGATTAAGAGCTTTAAGATTTTGGATTTGGATTTATTGGAATAATAATTTAAATTTATTAAATATTAATTAATTAGATTTCAAATTTGAAAACCTTTTATATAAAATAATGAATTTTTAAACTTATGATTACGTTTCAAATACCATAGTTATAAAAGTTTGAAATATTTAATATAAAATATAAAATTTGAAAAATTAAAATTATATTTAAAAAAAATATGATTATTTTATATTTATCTTTTTATTTAAAAATGAATAGTATTGAAATTTCAAATTATAAAAAATGAATGATATTAAAATTCCAAAATTTTACGCTTTCAGGAATTTGGTTTCAAGAACATTTTCAAATTTTTTCTTGAATGTGGGTTCCTCTCGGCTCTAGATCGGTGTGCTTTGCTTGTTTGTAGGTCGTCCATGCCTGGTTGGTCGTGCTGTTGTCGATTCTTCCTATCTAATTGATCTACTGGTGAAATAAAATCGTTTCAAGTTCTTCCCTTGTTGGAGGTCATTGCTTGTGTGCAAAGCAAGGTTTCATCTTAGAGACGACTGGCTTCCTCTATTGGAGATCATTCAGGAAGATCCATCGCTGGTGGTTGACTGCGGATCTATCAGACTCTGCCTGTGTTGACCTAGCACATTTGATAGGCTTGCAAGATCTCAGCTACACTGCTCCAGTGATCGAGGAATTTCTGCATTTCTAAGAAGAACTAGTTTGTATTTTGGATCTTGTATGGGAATAGCCCTTTTAATTTTTGGTTGGGAGTTATCCATCGTATCTTCTTGTCATAGCCTCCAGGATTTTTGGTTTGAGTTATGGATCATGGAGAGCTCCCCCCTCCACTTCCCCTAGATCTCGAAGCTTTTAAGCATCTTATTTCCTCCCGTGGGAATAGGAAGGGATCCCCATTGACACAGACCTTCGTAAAGAAAACTGAAATCCCATCTGTTGATCTACTAGTAGACCGTCCTCATCGGATTGCATTGAATATTGCGGAGCGAGGGCTCGTTGAGAAATTTACAGGCCTTTGGCCCTCCCCGAAGGCCATCGAAGGATGGGTCTAGAGAAATTGGAGGCCATTGGTCTCATAAGGTATTCGCAATCACTTCGTTGGCAAAGGGTATTACGTCTTTGTGTTTGATTCCGTCGATGACTGAGACCTCATATTCCGTAATGGACCATATTTTATGGGTCCTCAGGGCCTTTATCTAAATAAATGAACATTTGACTTGACCCCACTCAGGATGTCCCTTCAGCCGTCCTGGTTTGGGTAAGGATCCCTTATCTTCCCCTTCATTTGATGGAATTCATAATCGTTAGAAGCTATTGGAAACACGCTTGGAAAGTACATTGATAGGGCAGAGAGGAAAGACCAATACTCGTGTGCTTGAATTTGCATGGAAGTTGACTTAGAGATAGGGATTTTGGAGGCAATTAAGCTAAATGTTGCTGAATGGTCTTATGTTCAGGAGCTTGATTACAAGCAGATCCCTTTCAAATGCCTACATTGCCATGGCTATGGCCATTTTGCTTGCAATTGTAAGAAAAAATTAGAGGTAGAAATGGAAAATGAAAATGCTAATCAATGGACTCAAGTGCAGAAATCAACCATCAGCAATCAGGTTAATAAATCGAAAGGCAGAGGAAGTAATGCTGGAAAAGGAAATGAGAAAAGATCCTTAAACCCTTAGGCTTCTTGACAGGCTTTTGCCTCCTCAAATCCCTTTGTGGTCTTAATCTCAGCTGAGGATAACTCTATTGTCCTAGAAGAAGGTGAAGTGTAGGCCTCAGAAGAGAAAATTGAATAAGGAGAAGTACATCTAGTCTGTGGAAATTTATGAACCTGTAATTCTAGAAATACCAATGATAGACTCAATTACGCAAGAAAATCCAATGGCAGACTCAATCATGCAAGAACCTCTTAATTCCCCTGTAGGAGTGACCTCTCCTCCCTCCTATGCGGATATTTTAAAGAAGAAATCAGTAGAGTCTTTAGGATCCTCGGGAGAACATGAGCATTTTACCAAAAAGGTAGGAAGGAAGTCTCGAAAGGAGATTAGAGAAGAAGAAGCCGAGTGATTAAAGATGCAGGGAAGTCAGGTTACTTTAGAAGTGTCTTATGGAAGAAATAAGAGGAACAGACCCCCAAAGGGAGGACAATTTCCCTCTGCCTCAGGTAAATAATGTAGATTACTTCATGGAACTATAGGGGCTTGGGGAATCCCAAGAAGGCAGAAGCAGCGAAAGACTTGTTAAGAATGGAACCTTCAGATTTCCTATTATTAGAAGAGACCAAGATTGTTGAAGATGAGCTGTTTTTATTGACCAAAACTAAGTGGAAAAAGAATTCTAGAATGGATGTCAGTGCAAGGGGCACTTCATGAGGACTGGAAACATTATGGTCTGAGGAAGCCTTTTTGTTGAAAGAGGCATATGCATCCCAACATTGGATCTTTACAGATCTTCAACATATCCCTAACAAGACCTCCTTGGCTCTCTTTAACCTATATGTTCCTATAAATCTTATTGAAAAGAAGGACTGCCGGATTACACTGTCACAATTTATTGAAACTCACTCTCCTATCAACATTATTGTGGCCAAAGATCTTAACATTATTCTTGATCCAGTGGAGAAAAAAGGAGGAGTTCGAGGCAAGGACCATTTTCATGAGCTCATTGAGAATTTGATTCATGCCTAGGATCTACTAGATTTCAAACCCAAGAAAGGGCGATTTACATGGTCTAATAATAGAACTGGGGCTCCCAACATTCTAGCTCATCTAGACAGATTTTTGGTACAAAGTTCTCTGTTGGATGGTAACTCTCCAATCTCTTCTAAAATTCTGCCTAAATTAACATCAGACCATCATCCAATCGCTCTGCTTATCAAAGAGGAGGAAAATATAGGTCCAATCCCATTCATATTTAGTCCTCTCTCGATCGACAGGGGATGGATTTTGGGAAACTGAGATTTGTGCCTGGTCTCAATTGGTCGACGGATCTCCCAGTTACATATGGGAACATAAGCTTAAGTGCCTCAAATTTGCATTGAAAAGTTGGATAAAAAAATTAGTTTCGGTTCCTTTCATTCATAGGAAAGAGTCTGTTCAGGCCTTAGAAGAGATTCAATTCAATATGGAGGAATTAGAAATTACTAAACTGCTGCTGGTGAAAGAGCATTCTACCCAAATTTCTTCTTTCCTCTCCTTTCGCCAGGAAGAAGAACAATTGCGGTTAAAATCTCACAGTCTATGGGTGCTTGCAAGTGATAAAAACTCAGCTTTTTTTCATAAATAGTGTAGAGCTCAAATTTCACATAACCACATATCAGAAATCATATATGGTGATGGAGAGGTTATTAAAGGACATTTGAAAATCCAACAGGCTGCTCACTCACATTTTTAGTTGCTATTCATTGAAGAAGGCATCCCTGATTCTACTATGAGTGTCGATTTATTATCTTTTATTCCTTCTTTAATCTCTGATGAACTTAATGCAGGTTTAGTGAAATATTTCTTAGGAAAATAAATTGTTGATGTAATATGGGCCATGGAACCAGACAAAACCCCTGGTTTGGATGGCTTCTCCATCCACTTCTATAGAGCATGTTGGCGTATTATCAAATCACACCTTGCCAGAATGATCTCTTCTTTCCTCAAAAAAGCTAAAGTTGGAGGAGGAACTAACTCTACCTTCCTGGCTCTAATACCTAAGGAGACAAATCCAGAAACCTTCGATAGATTTAGACCAATTTCACTCTGCAATGCCTCTTATAAAATTCTAGCCAAACTCCTAGCAAACAGACTCAATCCTTTGTTAGGGATGTTAATCTCTCCTCTCCAGGGGGGATTTGTCAAAGGAAGACACCTTATTGACAATGTGATACAAGTTCAAGAAGCTGTGCATTCTAGCAACCAAAGAAAGGAGAAAGGAAAGATCATCAAACTTGACTTGAAAAATGCCTTTGACAGAGTAAATCTGACTTTCCTCTACCAAGTTCTTCTTTCATTTGGATTCAATAGTGAATTTGTTAGATTGATTAAAGCCTACACAGACAAGCCTTGGATAGCACCTTTGGTTAATGGGAGACCAACATATTTCTTCCAAGCCACTTGAGGACTTCGCCAAGGATACCTTTTGTCACCATTCCTTTATATATTGATGGTTGAATATTTAAGTAGGAAATTCTCCGGTGAAATGGTTGTAGGTACTATTCCAGGCATAAAGGTAGCCAAAGGTGTGGA
This sequence comes from Pseudotsuga menziesii, assembly GCA_001517045.1. Classification (NCBI taxonomy): domain Eukaryota; kingdom Viridiplantae; phylum Streptophyta; class Pinopsida; order Pinales; family Pinaceae; genus Pseudotsuga; species Pseudotsuga menziesii. Next base: position 463,906 of record LPNX010065680.1, on the reverse strand, counting down.
TTCTATCAATCATGCCCTTTTTCGCTGACGATTATCTTCTTCTTGGAGGGGCTTCGATTATTATAGCTCAGGATTTTAATGAAGTTCTCCATAATTTCTTCCAAAGTTCAAAAGCATTGATCAATAAAAGAAAGAGTGTTGTTTTTGGATCGAATGTTGATCAGCTAACAATGCAGCGAATTGCTTATACATTGGGTTTTCCTGGCTTTGAAAAGTGGGATAATATCAATTATTTGGGACTCCAGTTAACCTTGGGACGCTTCCCCCCCTTGCTTTGGATGGAAGTTATTAGTAAAATAAAAGCCAAAATAGTCTCATGGGGCAGATATTGGTTAACGATGGTTGGTAAGCTAGTTCTTATAAAGGCGGTTCTTTCAACTCTTCCTTTATTCCAATCCTCATTGCTACTAGAGACCAAATCCATCACTACCCAGATTTACAAACTTCTTTAGGACTTTCTCTGGAATGGTGGCAAAGGTAATCAAAATAAGTTGCATTTTTGTTGGTTGGGAAACTATTAAAAACCTATTTCGGAAGGTAGGTTGCAAATTAGAGACCCCGAATTGGCTAATCTAGCTCTAGGTGGAAAATGATTGCAGAAAAAAAAACACCTAGTCAGCAAGATTCTTCGGAGGAAATATCTCAAGGGATGTTCAATCAGAAATTTACAATCAGCTAATACTCTCCCGGGCACTACAATATGGAACTTATGCAGAAAAGGCATTGATCATATTCATCATCAAATTTATAGAATCCCTGGTAATGGGATGAAAATCTTACTATGGGAAGACAACATTCTGGGAAATCCTCCTCTTTCAACTTTAAATCATTTAAGTGAAATTAAATCTTGGTTAAAAAATAAAGGTATTATTAGGCTTGTTGATATCTGGGATGGTAATGGAAATTGGGTTGGTTGGGTTTTTCCGGAGATTCCAAAGCCACTTCACCAACAACATAAATTGTTGATCTCAGCTCTCTCAGGCCTGGCACCTATCCATCGATTATCTAAGGATAAATGGGGTTGGGTTCCTACTGGAAATTACTCAGCATCTCTTGGGTTTTCTGCCTTACAGCCTCCTCAACATTCATTTTTATCCCCAACTATTTGGAAGTCCGTCTGGTCCTCATATAGCCTTCCAAAGGTTAATTTCTTTACGTGGATTCTCTTGCACAATGAGGCATTGATAGGAGATAATCTCTCTAAACGTGGATTTCACGGCCCATTTAGATGCAATTTTTGTTTTTCAGCAACAGTAACAACAGAACACGTATTTCTCAACTGTGATTTCTCCCAGACGGTTTGGAATTTAGTTCTTGATGGATTGATGGTGGTTGCTCCTTCTCAATCAACAATCATTCCTTTGTATGCTTCCTAGAATGATCGAATTTTTGTTTTGAAGGGTACAAATGCAGAATGTAAAAAACTCTGGCAAACAATTCCCAAATCAATTTGGTGGATAATATGGCTTGCTCGAAATGATTACATTTTTAATGGAATCCCTCCCTCTCCCAAAGACGCAACAAGCAAAGTGAAACGACTGATTTTGGAATCTGTCAGCAAATTGAAAAACATTTCCATGATGCCTTCATATTTTGTCATATGGTTGGGAATTTCTCCTACTGCGATTGGGAGAAATGCAATTTTTTTAAAACCAATTCTTCCTTCTCCCTGGCAAATCAGGCTTACAGCTGATGATTTTCCTATGTGGTGGAAGAGCTCTGGTATTGCTACTATTTTTTTCGATGGTGTGTCCAAAGGTAACCCGGGAACTTCTAGTGCTGGTGGGATGGTATTTTCTCCGGAGTGTTCAAGCCATACCTCCTTCAGTTGGGGTCTTGGAGTCAGCTCTAATAATCTGGCTGAGAGCTATAGCCTTCTAAAAGCCTGCCATATTGGAAAAGAAAAGGGATTTCAGTCTGTTCGAATTTTTGGGGACTCTAAGATCCTGATCAAAATGATAAATTCTGAAGAATAGTTTTTCAACCCTTACTTGAATAAAACTCTGCAGCTTATTCAAAACATTTTTAATGATTTTGAAAGGGTGTCGTCTTTCCATATATTGCGAGAGTTAAACAATCATGCTGACCTGCTGGCGAATAAAGCATGCCAACTTCATCTTGGAAATCTAAGTATCATTGGAGAATGAAGTTCATTTTAGCCGCTCCCTTGAGAGTATTTCAGAAATTTGTCCTTCAAGCTGGAAAGATCCTCAAGCTTAAAGAGCTTTGTATTTCTTTGCTTCTAGATCTATATCTTCTGGTGTTTTTGTAAATGGTTGATTGGTTCTCTTTTTGGCCAATTCACACCCGACTCATTTCTTAAATAAATAAATAAATAAATCTTACCGTTTTAGTTATAAAAAAAATCCAAAATATTTTATATTTTATATAATAAATTTTAGAAAATTAAAATTAAATTTTAGAAAAATATGTTTTGGATGTGTCTTTTGATCCAAAAATACTCCATACTTTTATAAANAAGTTAAAAGGTTATGATGATTAATGTATATTGAGATCAACTTTGGTTTATTGTACTTTAAGAAGGATAATACTTGGTTTACTTTAAAATCTTGTTCTTGTACTCAAAAAGTTTGCCAAGAAGCTTTCCAAGTTCACTATAGTTTTGGCAAGTTAGGTGGTTATAAAGGTTTGCATTGTAACAAATACTATGAAACTCATATCTAATGTGGGTATAAGCAAGGCACTCTAAAAGAAAGTGATTTTCATCATCAACGTTCATAAACTCACACAAATGGAAAACCCTTTCCGCCCATGGAGTTTTGGGAATAGACCAATCCCCTCTTTCGCTATGGAGTTAATGAGAATTCATTCTAATCTTGGCTAAATTAATTTTCTTCTGTGATCTAGTTACTACAGAGAGATACTTCTGATCTTCCAAGTTAGGATTAATGACCTCCTTATAGTATCTTAATTTTCTCTTTAACCGTTAAATTTTTCTCACACCAGAACTTCTCTTTAAACTTACAAGTAATAATATTTTTGACATTATCAATGTTCTGCAAAATGTCGTTTTCATTAATGCCCCAATGGTTTAACCAAGCAATGGTATCTTTACACCAACACCGCTTGAGGCATAGTTGGTTTTGACTTGAGTTTAAAGCAATTTTAGGAAGTCTCTTGTTTCCCATGTTATTTATCTTTATGCATGTACATCAAGTACCTAGTCATATCCATGCTCTCGATGGGGGATTGACCAATTTCTATGAGGACAATATAATTAGGGGTATTGCTTTCAATTTTGAGGTTATAGGTTATAAATCGCTTATGGATTTGCTCAATCTTCCTCTAAGATTCTCTAGAAATGTTGCACCCCCATACTTTACAACCATACAAGATAACATAGATGACAAGAGTTTCAAAGAGAAACTTATTTTTATCCCACATGACGAGATTGGTTGATTTACAGTTATTTTTAAGACCAAAATACGCTTCCCACCCTCCATAGGTTTCTATCTTAGATTTTATAATCATGATTTTTGTCTTTTATGTGTTAAAAGTCATACCCATGTTATGAAAATACAAAATATTATTTATGATTTTTTTAAAAAGAATCAAGCTATGGCTAGAATTACATGTCTAGTCGTAATCATATCACTTATAAGAGTTGAAATTGGACAAGGAGGATAACAATCATTCCTCCAAACCACCCAAACTATACCTAATGGACTTAAAATTATTTATATTCAAATTATTATAAATGTTTTTTTAATATAAAAGTTTGCCATTTATCAAGTAACATTGTTGTTGTTTGGTTAAAGTTTATGTTTGAGTTTTTTAATTGAAAAAGTAAACAATGGAGTAACTGTTTTTTTTTTATTTGAATTTTTAAATTAGAACGTGTGTATATATATATATATAAGGAACAGGAAGGATGCAATATTCAAGAAATCTTGAAGGTCGTCAATTTATTTCCAAGATTGATTGATGAAGAAATCAACAACTCACTCAGAGAAGAGGTTACAGAAGAACAAATGGAGAAAATTGTATACTCTATCCAGAACGGAAAAAGTGGAGGTCCAGATGGGATCACCATAGAAATTTTTCCAAGATTCTATGACCTAGTTAAGGGGGACCTTCTGAAGGTGGTGAAAGAATCTCAAAGGGTAGGGAAGGTTCTGGGATCCCTGAACTCCACTTTCTTAGTACTTATCCTCAAGAAGCAAAATCCTTCCTCCTTTGAAGAATTCAGACCAATATGATGCTGCAATGTGGTATATAAAATAATAGCAAAGGTTATAGCCCAGAGGCTAAAGCCAATTTTGAGTAAAGTCATAACAAAAGAGCAATTTGGATTCCTGTTCAATCGTCAATTTCATGATGCGGTATCCCAGGCTCAGGAAGCGATGCATACCATTAAAAGGTCAAAAAGCTCAGCCTTCGCCTTAAAACTGGATCTCTCCAAAGCATATGATAGGGTGAATTGGACCTTTCTAAGACTGGTGATGATTCATATAGGGTTAGACCTGGAGATAGTCAATTGCATTCAATCAACCTCCTTTGGAGTACTCATCAATGGCTCACCCTCAAACTTTTTCAGGGCATCAAGAGGCATTAGACAAGGGTGCCCACTTTCTCCCTTTCTTTTCCTTCTAGTCGATGATGCTTTGAGCAGAATTATCGAACAGGCAAAAAGAGAGGGCTCCTTTAAAGGTGTAAAGGTAACTCACTCAAAAGAATTATCTCATATCCTGTTTGTGGATGATGTGGTGATAATGGGAGAGGGTTCTTGGCAAAACCTCAAGGAAACAAAGCAGATGTTGGATCTATACAACAAATCCACATGAATGCACATCAACATGGCAAAGTCAATTCTATCCAAAAATGGTTTGCAAGAGGAGGTAAGGAGCAGAATTAGAGCAGAACTTCCTTACATTGTTAAGCATATGAAAGAAGGGTTCAAATATCTATGGTTTGTACTCAAACCTAATGCCTACTCCTTCAAAGATTGGATGTGGTTGTATAAAAAAATTGAAGGAAGAATTGGATGCTGGACATATAAATTCTTATCTAGGGGAGGTAAGCTAGTTCTTTTGAAGGCAATCCTTCAAAGCATCCCGGTCTACTGGGCCACAATTGCATATACCCCGAAAGGAATCCTACAAAAATTAAGAAAAAAATTATTTTCCTTCTTATGGTCTTCTAATAGACATTCATAAGGAGTCCCCTTAGCAAAATTGTAAATGCTAGCTTGTCCAAAATATTTAGGGGGATGGGGCATTAAGAACCCTTTTTTATTTTGTCAATCCCTGGCAGCCAAAACTCTATGGTGCCTTATCAAGAACCCTAAGACTCTATGGGGGAGAGTCCTAACTTCCAAGTATTGCCCAAATGGGTCTATTATTGAATGGATAAGGAAACGGGACTAATCCTTCAAAAATGGATCCGTAGGATGGAAGGCACTGGTATTAGCTTTCCCACAGGTCGCGAATTGGTTTGCATGGATGATAGGTAATGGGAGAGAAGTAAGGATAGGAGAATATCCCTAGGCAGGAGCAGGGGAGAGATTTAAACTCTCAGATGGCCTGATTCGAAAACTAAGAAGCTCAGGGATCTCCACTCTAAACCAAGCAAGTCTAATGTTTTCACTAAAGGAAATTGTTTGGAAAAACTCATAGGCTTTAGGCTTAGAGGAAGGACTTAAGGAGGAATGGGAGGAATATGTTTCACTACTCAAGTTGAGCTTTATTCATCTAGACGAGGAGAAAGAAGATAAATTGGTGTGGACCAAAAACTCAATGAATGGGGACTTCTCGGCCAAACTAGGCTACAAAACATGGGTTTGGAATCAACATCAGAGAGAGAAGATGGAATGATGGAAAAAATTATGGAAGGTCGAAGGTGTAATGTTCTCTTCTGCTTAGGCATTGAGGACCAACCCGCTAACCTATGTGATTCCTATAAGTTCGAGCGGGTACTGATAGTCAAGGAATCAACAGAAGACTGATGCCATATATAGAAGATCTAGGGCATCAATATTATATCACCATTGGGTCGAAGAGGGTCACTAGAGCCAAAGGCCACCTGCATGCATGACATCCGGGCATTATTTAATGAAGCATGCACCCGATTAAGTCTCCATGCGCATGCATGCAAGTCAACTGTAAATTAGAAGATAAAGTGACCTAATTAGGTCAAAAGTTAGGATTTTCACAGTTGAGAGTTATAAAAGAAAGATAAAGTGAATGGGAAGTCACTTATGTGATAATTGATTTGTGGAGTCGAATTGGAGAGCTCGGAGAGATAAGTTGAGGTTGAGCGCATGCTCAGCTAACTGGTGTATTTTGGCAGCGAAATATATCTGCCCTAGTTCATCATCAGGTTGGATCATCCAGGTTTAGCACTAGTTCATCATCAGGTTACATTCAACAGTTATTCCGGGAGGTTGATTATTCATCTAGCCAGAGGGTTTCACCATCACACTGTGATTAGAGACAAAGCAATTTGTTTTCCTACCTACAGGGTTCAGAACTTCCGCATGCTGCTTCCATCATCATCAGAGGGGTATTATAACCCTAGTGCACATCATCCGGGCTTCCAGCAATAGCTTATTTATTATTCTGGAGCTTATATAGTTTGAGAGGAGGGTGCATTCACCTGTGGAGAACGATTTGGTGTATCTCCTTATTCCTCTGGCAGAATCCTTGCATGCTGGGACCGGTCTCTTCACCATCAACTGATCTATATACTGGTATGTACATGCATTGATTTCTCCTATTTTATAGCATTTCAGTATTTTTCTAGGACACACATTTGCATGCAACTGCATGCCAGGGATAATTTTAGGGGTGAATTTTAGCCCAGTGGGCTATTTTTCCATGTTTTTCTCCAAAAAAAGATTCGCCATTTTGCATTTTTTGAAGCTCTGTTTCGCCCAATTTTGATGGGGTAAATTTTTTCCTTCCTAAAAATCACCAAATTATTATATAAACGATATAAAATCATTGGAAATTAAATTATTTTTTGAAAAATATCTCCAATCATTTTATACTTGCCGTTTTAAGAATTGGTAATATTCGCCAACATTTATACACTTTTAAATAAGTATGGTTCCTTAAAATCATCCCTGCTGCATGCATGCAAAGTTTGGGGTTTGATTTCCTATTTGATTAAGGAGTAAGTCTATTATCCATCTATAGTATACACGTATACAGGAAAATATTAGTTTGGGATATTACAGAAGGGCCCTTACAGGCTAAACTAACTTTGTGGTTGACTCTTAGCAACAAGCTCTTAACATGGGCCAATTTGTAGAAAAGGGATTGGAAGGGCCCAAATTGATGTGCTCTATGCTTTTCAGATGAGGAAACAGTTACTCATTTGTTTCATTTATGTTCTTATGCAGAAGCTACGTGGAAGACAATATGCTTGGAGCTGAAGTACCAAGGGAACCCGGGTACCTCTCTTGAACACAAAGCAAATGCATGGTGGAAAGATAGATCGGTACGTCTATATAGTGCTCTTCCCTCCCTTTTCACTCATGGAATTTGGTGGCCAAGAAACACTGTCATTTTCAATAACAAGTTGATTCCAATTGAAGTAACCTCAATTCTTGTGATTCAGTGGGCCAAAGAACATAGATCTCAAGAGAAGGAGCAGATAATCAGAGTACTGATCCTTCCATAAATAAACAAAGCAATACCTTGGTCCTTTTTTGATGGTGCCAGTCAAGGGGATCCTCCATTGGGAGCTTGGGAGGAGTGCTCTACCTCTCAACCAACCAAAAATTCTAAGCAAAATACGCTCCTGGACATTGCTTAAACAATAAGGCCAAATTAGCAGCTCTGCATCTGATCTTGAAGGTAGCCATCATCAACAACATTTCTCAAGTGCAAGTTTTTGGGGACTCAAAGATGGTGGTTGACTGGGTGAACGAAAAAATTCAAATAAATTCTCCACATCTTCAACAATTACTGAATGCTATCAGAAGGATGCTAGATTTCTTCACAGGATTCAACATTGCTCACATTTACAGGGAGCTGAATATGGAAGTTGATGGTATGTCCAAACAAGCTCTGTTACTAGATCCTGACAATATGGAAACAGAGGTAATCACAGAAAATTAAAACCTTGTACTATATAATTCATTTTTGTGTCTATGTCAAGGTTCAAAACAGACTCATAACTCAAGAGCCTCTATTTTTTGTAAAGAACTGAAGGCAAGGCCTGGACACTAAAATTGTAAAGATGCTTTGGTGTCAAGAGGATTTTTGGTCCTTATATAATGGAAAGTTCCTCTGGAACAATTTACAGTCACTTTTTATTTAAAGTGACAGATATTTTCCAATTGGCATATATATATACGCAAAGTGGAAAAATTGTGTGATTAGATAGGAAAACACCCACCCATGAAGCTTAACTTGAAAAAACATTATCTGAATCACACGGAGCCCAATATTTTGGAAATAAATGTTTAATGATATTTGATGAGGATATTTGATTTCATTGCACCAAGTTCTCTTGGTGCTCTCAAACCATTATGGGGGAGATCCTCTCATGTTAGTCATGTTATGCTAACTGACATTAAAAAAAAAAAAAATACATTATGTTAACCTACATTAAAAAAAATTAAAAAATTAAAAAATTAAAAAATTAAAAAATTAAAAAATTAAAAATTAAAAACCCAGATTTACCACTAAAGGGATCAAAATGTTTGAGGTGTAATTTTTTATGAACATTTAAAAATTTAAGATAAAAATAACTTACACCTAAAGAAACTGGGTCCCTCTAGGTGCTTTTTAGATCCAGGTTTAAGATGGATCTATGGTGGTTTTATTAATAATAACTTTTATTAATGAATGTTTTTCATAAAAATAGTTCTATTATAATTTCATTTTCATTTTTAAAAGTATAATTAGAAAATTTATTTAGATTTTAGATTTGGTTTGAAGTAATTATAAAAAATAATTTGAAAAATTAATTAGATTTTAGATTTGGTTATAAAATGATAGACTGAAAAAACCTAACATAGCATTCTTGAGTTTTTAGATTTGGTTTAAAGTAATTCTAAAATTTAATTTGAAAAATTAGTTAGATTTTAGATTTAAGTTTTTAGATTTGGTTTAAAGTAATTTTAACCAAACATAATATAGATTGAAAAAACTTAAAATAATATTTTTAAAATGGTAGATTTATTGAAATTATATTTATTTTTAAAATATTAAATATTAATTAATTAAATTTTAATTTTAAAATATTTTATATAAAATATTAAAATTATAATTAATAAAAAATACAAAAGTGAAAAATTTGATATCTTATATAAAATTCTAAACTTTTAAATTTATGATTTTATTGAAGAAAAATATTATATTTAAAAGTGATTTGTAAGGACTCCATTAATAAATATCCTTCTTTCTTGGTCATTGTCGTGAAGGATTTGACCAAAAGTAATTGCTCGTGCATTTTAAAAATTTGATAATGAACTAAAAGACAAGTCACTATGACTTAAAGATAAGAGATATTCATTTAGAGGGTAAATTGATTTTTCCTTCATGTTAGAAGTTTACGACCCTTAAAAACTTGACTTTAAAGATAATAGATATTCATTTGATGGTAAATTGATTTTGTCTTAGGTTAAAAGTTTGGATCTTTAACCACTTACGAAGTTAAAATTTTAGTTTTTGATATGATGTTTAAGTCATTATCACCATTAAATACAAAAAAATATTATATGTGTATTAGAGAAAGAGCTATGATTGAATTGCATAATGATATAATAAAAATATGAGTTTTGGCCATCGAGCAAGATTGAGAATTTTCTCTTGACCTAGCCTAATCTATATTTGAAACTATTGTCAATATTGCCTTAATTGGCTCAAACGTAAGATACCATGATAGCACATGTTAGAAAATTTAAAAATAAAATTAAAAATAACATGCCCTTGTCAACTTCTTCTACCCATGCTTGCATTGTTGTCCAAGCTTGTTCACCCTTGCTTTGCTCCTTATTTACTTATCCCAAGGGGAGCTTCTTTTTGGACCCAACATTGATATGAGGAGGAGCTTCTTCTACCCATAACCACTTACGAAGTTAAAATTTTAGTTTTTGATATGATGTTTAAGTCATTATCATCATTAAATGCAAAAAAATATTATATGATATGTGTATTAGAGAAAAAGCTATGATTGAATTGCATAATGATATAATAAAAAAATGAGTTTTGGCCATCGAGCAAAATTGAGAATTTTTTCTTGACCTAGCCTAATCTATATTTGAAACTATTGTCAATATTGCCTTAATTGACCCCCGTGGTGTAGATCAATTGGCAACCGTGCATTTGTTAAGGTGTATGGGCTCTTAAACAAATCAAGGGTTCAAACCTCGTTGCAGCCTGAGATGCGTTGTGGGGGTCAGCGTATTCCCCTGGAGGTTATAGTGGTAGCGGTCGGAATTGACCCCGTGTCACACGAGTATGAAACTGGCTAGTTGCTGATTACTCCAGATACAAAAAAAAAAGAAAAAGATATTGCCTTAATTGGCTCAAACGTAAGATACCATGATAGCACATGTTAGAAAATTGAAACATAAAATTAAAAATAACATGCCCTTGTCAACTCCTTCTACCCATGCTTGCATTGTTGTCCAAGCTTGTTCACCCTTGCTTTGCTCCCTATCTACTTATCCAAGGGGAGCTTCTTTTTGGACCCAACATTGATATGATGGGGATTTTTTAGAGGCCTTCTAAACTATAGAAAGGGGGTGCAATTGTTCTTTGAAGAGACATTGAAGTATTTCATTACTCTATCAACTTGTATACTTAGGGATCACATCATCTCCTCTAATTCAAACTACTTTTTCCTCTATAACTGCATGAACATTTTCATATCCATCATACCTATAGCTCTCTCCCTACTCTCTATTTGCCACAACTCTTGCCAATGATCTTCTCATTTACTCCTCTCCCTAGCTTTTTCCACCATGAAGTTTTGCATCTCAATTATCTATCTACCACAATGTCTGACACTTTAAATCACATAGGGCACAACTATTATTGGTGTAATGGTAACGAGACAAGGTTTTCCCTAGGCAAAGATACGACACTTGCACTAAGAATATGAGGGAGCTTTCCAGCAGAGATTTCCAACAAAGCTTGCAAGTTTATCTCACTCAAGTTGCAACCCTAGAGCCACCACACCCCTAAACGACAGACTAAACCATAAATCCAAGACCCTAAAACAAGATCCCTAGAATTGTTGAGCCCTGAATCAATGAAAAACCCATACACAAAGATCTAGACATTCTACATAGCACTCCAATTGCTGGTGAGTACCTATAGCTGAAATGTGTGGGATTTATTATTCTGACCTAGCCCATAGGCATGCATGTAGACTTTATTGATGGGTGGATCCTTGAGGTGAATTTGATGTTTGTCATGGAATAACTTTTGGTAATGCCTCTCCTCCATTGATTATAAGATAACCTTCTTTCACTTGAACACCATAATTGGTTTAGTGGTCTGTGATTTTATTTTTCCTTCTTAGCACTTGAATCAAATCCATATTAACAAGATCATTGAATAGGTTTAAGGACCTTTGAATCAATTTAGTCATTCTAAAATTTCCAACATTTCTAGGCATCCTTCACATAGAAAGGGATTTTAAAATAATGGAGGAGTGCCTTACAAACATTATGATCTAATCAATGATCCTCACTTTTGTTTTCATATCTGCATAACCAACTAACTATCCTTCATAAAACATATTTAGTATGTGCTCAATGATGTTCAATCCCTAAACTAGAGATGCCATGTGCTCTGCTTCCCAAGCAATGGTGAGTTGCTTAATGTTTTTTAGATTGGATTGAAATTGTATGGCAGGTGAGATCAAACAGTGTGGGTCTACATGTACCCATGCCCTTGACACCAAGTTCTTATAAGAGTCATTTTCAATCCAAATGTCATTAAATTTGAAAGGACAATGTGACTTTTCACCCCCCTATATGAATACCATTATCACTGGAAAGTGGTTCGATTCACCACCATCTCCAATCCATTGTTTAATCCTCACAACATATTGCAGAACTCTTTCATTAACAAGTATCCTGTCCAGACGCTTAGACATTCTAGCATCTCCCAACCTCATGTTACGCCAAGGGGGATGAACTTTGTGAGGAATAATATCAAACAAGCCAACATCTTGAAGCTTTCGAGAAAAAAAAATCCACTAGTAAATCAAATGCATAGAAGTGTTAAGATTTCATATGCTAGACTAGATATCATTAGTGTTCAATTTAAATTCATGGCAGTAGCATATGCAGAATCACTAAAAGAAACAAAATCATAAGATAGAAACAATATTTATCGTGGGAAACCCTCCAGGGGAAGAAAACCCATCCAAAACTTCCTTTGTATAAGATGTATAAGATATAACCCCAAAAATAGGTATTCTCCTCCTTTTGTTATGTCTCTCTCTCTCTCTCTCTCTCTCTCTCTCTCTCTCTCTCTCTCTCCTATGCGCTACTCAAGTAAGTGAGTATGTGTTGAAATAAGAATCACAACCCTCCTATTTATACACATTAATCCAACTAACTTTTACCCTAAACAAGTCGTCCCCACTAAACTGTCTGGGCCGACTCCACCTAAGAAGATTCAAAACAATATATTATATTATTCATTAGGGTACTAATGACCCAAATTACAATGGAGGCTTTACCTCATGACTCTATGATGATCAAATACAATAGTAACACCCCACTTGAGGAATAATAACATATCCCTTGGGTTACATCAGTAAAATACATTTAGAATATCCTTTGAAGTTACAATATTTCAACACTCTCCCTTAACGAGAAGGTTATTCTAATGACAACATCATCATAGACTATAGGAGAACAGAGATACAATATCTTTAACAGTACATCGAGGTAATACATCTATACGTCATAGGAAGTTTTTCACAATCAGTAACTGGAACAATTACTCTTCAATGTCTTCATCTTCGGCATCACATGATCACTTGATCCTTTGGAAGCAACACTTCAATCTTTCGATCGTTTGTAGCAACACTTCAATATTATGATCCTTTGCAGCAGTACTTCCATCTTCGATCCTTTGCAGCACTTTCGATCTTTTCGATCCTTTGCAACAACACTTTGATATTCGATCCTTTGTAGAAGTACTATGATCTTCTTGATCCTTCGTAGCAACAACTCTTCGATCATTTCGATCCTTTTCACAAGTACTTTGATCTTCTTGATCCTTTGCAACCGTACTTTGATCTACTTGATCCTTTGTCGTCTCGCTACCTGCAGTGCACATGATCTCTTTATGGGATTATCAATCCCTATCACTTTAGGATGTGAGTCCAAGGACGATGAAATCATCCATCAATCTGATCAATAAAATCGAACAGTTGAATCATCTACAACTAAATGTAGATCTCAAACGCACCCACTACAGGCCCTATCGTCCGTGAGGACTCATCGTAGACCATCCATACCACTGAGGTTAGGACCACTCCTAAGTGATTTTTATACTATGATATCTACACTTATGTGTAGGCATACTCCTCCAAGCAAGAGTATTGTCTGTAGAGCATATCGCGACTACATATAAAATGTCGGCCCATCGTAGAACATCCATACCATTGAGGTTAGGACCACTCCCAAGTGAGTGTTATACTACGAAGTCTGTGAGGAATCATCATAGAGCATCCATACCACTAAGGTTAGGACGACTCCCAAGCGAATGTTATTCTATGATATCTACATATGAATGTAGGTATACTCTCCATACAAGAGCATTGTCGACAGAGCAAATCTCGAATGCATAAAAATTGTCAGTCTTGTCGTCCATGAGGACTCATCATAGAGAATCCTTACCACTGAGGTTAGGACCACTCCTTGAGCGAGTGTTATTCTATGGTATCCACAACTGAATATGGGTACTCTCCATGCGAGAGTAACATCTGCAGGGCCATCCTTAGTAAGGACCACTCTCATGCACAGAGTGTTATACCTGTCATCCTCAAGAGAGGACACTATCATCCAAAAGTGAATGTCGAACCTTCATCATCTCTGTCATCCATCATCAATGTCAGACTCATCATTAATCCCCCTTTCTTGGGAATTTCCATATTATCAACCTGCTCACCCTTTGTCTTAGGAAGGTTCATGTCTTCGACTTGATCTTCCTTTTCGAAGAAGGTCCATATCTTCATCATGTGTAGTTCCATCACAGTTTCTCCTTGCGAGGAAGGTCTTTTCTAACTACACCAAGCTTGTCATGGAAATATTCAAACTTTACTCGATATAGAGGCTTGGTCAATACATCAACAACTTGCTATAGGTACTCACATACTAGAGCTTGATATCTCCCTTTTGTACCATATCCTTTATATAAAAATATTGGATTTCTATGTGCTTCGATTTGTCATGGAACAACAAATTCTATGTCATCTTTATATAACTATGGTTGTCATAGAGAATCATTGTGGTGTCCAACTCCATGTCAAATAATCCTGACATCGGCTTTAGAATCTATATCGCTTCACAACAAGCGAAGCAAGATGCAATGTACTCTACTTCAGTTGTACTAAGAGAAACAATGGACTGTTTCTTACTAAACCATGATATCATGGCGGATCCTAGACAATAACATCCACCTGAGGTGCTCTTCCTGTCTGCGACACTTCTTGCGCAATCTAAATCCGTATATCCATACAATTTGTAGTCATGATCTATCCCATAGTAAAGTCCCAAATATATCGTACCTTTTAGGTACCTCATCACATGCTTGCAACTATCAAGTGAACCCATCTAGGTTTAACTAGATACTAACTCAAGGTGTTCACAACAAAGCATATATATGGCCTTGTGTTTGTCAGATACATTAATGACCCAATAATCTGTCTGTATCGAGTCATGTCCACTAACTCTGATGTCTCATCACACAACAACTTCAGGTTGGTGTCCATGTCCATAGGTGTGGCCATGGAATTACAATCCAACATATCAAATCTTTTCAAGATTTCTACTGCATACTTTCCCTGATTCAGAAAGATTCATTCTGGAATTTGCTAGACTTCCATCTCTAGGAAATAATGAATCAATCCAAGATATTTCATATCGAATTCTGCAGCTAGCTTCTTGTTGCAACCTGTGATCAATTTCTCATTTCTATTCAAAAATAGATTGTCCACATACAATAATAGTATGAAAGGTTCATCATCCATAATCTTCATGTAAAGGTTAAGGTTGAATTTACTCTTGGTGAATCCCAAGCTTGTCAAGAAGCTAGCTATTCTACCATACCAAGCTCTAGGAGCTTGCTTCAGTCCATATAGATCCTTTTTCAACTTGCATACATGAGTCGCTCTGTTTTCGACTTCAAATCCTTGTGGTTGTTCGATGTAAGCCTCTTCCTCAATCACGCCATTAAGGAAGGTTGTCTTTACCTCCATCTGGTGTAAGTCCCATTTCATCATGGAGGAAAGTGCCATGATGGTTATGATGGAAGTGTACCTTTCTACTGGAGCAAATGTCTCTTCATAATCGATCCTCTCTTTCTAAGAGAATCCTCTAGCCACAAATCTAGATTTGTACTGTTCAATACTTCCATCAGCAACATGTTTTATCTTGTAGATCCATTTCAAAGATACCACATGTTGGGAAATAGGGTAGACCCGGGTTTAATCCTTTAGTGTTGCACCAACAAAAGACCCACAGTGTTGGCCCTTTCGGCAACAACCTGCGCACAGGTTGCAGTCTCACCCGAAACAGCTATGGGGTGCCGTAGAATCAGGTTTCTGCAAGCAGAGAGGGGGATTACTATACCCTAGCCTTTAATAACCTTATTAATCAATAATTATAAAGCTTTACCATTCATTCACATACAACTTCGCAGAGAAATAAACAGTCATGACTTGCTCAACCCACTACAGGGAATTCACAGCGAAGCTAAATATTAACAGCGATCTAACATATCAGATGTATACAGTTATTAATGCATAACAGACAACAGAAACAGAAACAGCACAAGAAACCACAACACCGGATATAACGTGGTTCACCCCCAGTGTAGGGGATACGTCCACAAACTGTGTTCTATTCAACTTGCTATAGAACCACAGTTTGATCTGCGCACTCAGCTGCAGATCCCTTCAATCCTTAAAAAGCCACGCACACAGCAGCAGGCCCATGCGCACACAACTGCAGGTCTTTCCTCAATCTTCTTTACAAAAACCCTCTGTGCACACAGCTGCAGAGGTCGTCCACGCACACAGCTGGGACTTAACCTTTCCTTAAAAAATCAAACTTAGCTTCGCCTTAATATTTCTTTCATCATAAAACCTAACCTATCTTCTTTACACAAGCGCTTATTTATACTGCACATTTTTACAAAACCATGGTCTTAAACCATGGGCACCCCAAACCCTAAACCCTGGACTTAAACCATGGGTTTATTACAGAAGACTTTGACTCAACCCCAACACCCCTAAGACTATTTTGAGTCTACACTCGCGGAGTTATCCATCTTAAGGGTCGTTAGGGTGCGCGTCCCAACAGGCCCCTAAGACTCACCAGTGGCCCGTCCCGGGACACTCTTCAGTTTCTCTGATGGCAGAATTCCGCTGACGAAGCATAGTGTACTGCTTGCTGAAGCTCTCCATGCTGCTGCCGGCTGCCTACTTCTGTCCTTTGCAGAAGTTTTGCTGATGAAGCCGTCGCGAGCCACCTGCAACACCATCCTTCACTCCAATTGCCGATGCCTGACCATCCACAACTTTGGGGTCCCCTGGGATTGCGTGTCACACTGCAGAAGGAATATAACTGCCATGGTTCTGCTACGCCGAAAGATTGCATGGCGGGATTCCCCAGAGTCTTTCTGCGAGGCCTCATGCCCGTTGTTGCTCTACGTTAGAGCAAACTCATGTCCGTCTTTGCAAATTTAGAGCAAACTCCTGCTTGTCGATGTACTTAGCCAAGTAGGGCTGTACTGGCGGAGTACTCAGAAGGTGCTGCAGACCTCTGTCCCTTACTTCTCATACTAGCTCCTGAACTTTACAGTCGTTCGACATGGTTTGGGTTGAATATCTCACAGATGTGCTTAAGACAGAAAACACAGGTCGAGATGGCTTCTTATAGAATCCCAAGGCGGAATTTGTCATCATGGTGCAGTAATGACGCCAAATATGATGAAGTTCCAGAAATCTTCTCCACACAGCGCCGGATTTTCCCAAAATCTCATTATGGCCCGTAATGAGAGCAGCTCTCGTGCCAGCGCCGCCGAATGCAGTATGTCCCATCCGTCACATTTTGGGCTGCGACACACCTTGACAACCTTCGACATCGACACAGTCTGACCCTACGACCTACGACCAACCTATAACTTCGCATCCTTTAGACAAAACAGACTACAATAATCCATAATGCTACGAGCATCTTCGCTTATTTGCTTGGTGCTACCTCCTATTCTGAGTACCTGGCCTGTTCGTGTACTTTTTTAAGCGGCTCCAATTTATCATAGAGGGAAAAAGCTCACCATTTAACTTAGCTAGCTGGACTACGCCCCCGTCAGTAACTTTCTGTACTTCATACGGTCCTTTCCAATGTGTCTTAAAATTTCCTGGGAACTTCATGAATTTGCTGTCATAAAGGAGTACAAGATCACCCTGTTGAAAATGTTTCTTCTTGATGTGTCTGTCATGCCATGCTTTTTCTCAAGCTTTCTGCACCTGTTGTTGGAAGCCTGCGACAAATCTATCCTCTTCAAGTTCTAATATCTGTTTCAGTCTCTCTGTGATTATGGCTGGGTCATCCATCTCGGTGAAAGCCGATATCCGGAGGCTGGGAACAATGTATTCCATGGGCATGACAGCTTCTTGTCCATAAACTAGTCGAAAGGGTGTATGGCCTGTCAATTTTTTGCAAGTAGTTCTGTAAGCCCATAGCACTGCTGGAATCTGAAGATCCCAATCATTCCTGTTAGCGTTACAAACCTTTGTCAAGGCATGCTCAAGGATTTTGTTAAAAGCCTCGACAATCCCATTTGCTTGTGGGTGATATGCGGTACTCTTTTGATGATACACCTGAAATTCTTCAGTCAATACTTCAATAGTCCTGTTCAGGAAATGTGACCCCTGATCACTCATAAGAACTTTGGGACACCCAAATCTGGATAAGATGTTGTCGAAGATGAACTTCGCAGCAGTAGCAGCGCTACAGGTCTTGACTGGTTGAGCTTCGGCCCAACGGGTAAGATAATCAGTTGCTGTAATGATGTATCTGGCTCCTGACTTTTTTGCAGGGGGGTTGATAGGACCAACAAAGTCAATGGCCCATTTGTCAAAGGCCTGTAATGTTACTTGCGGAGATAGGGGCATTTCATCCCTCCTAGATGGTTTACCTGTCCTCTGACAGATGTCGCAGTTGTGGCAATATTCTCTTGCATCTTTGTGAAGTGTGGGCCACCATAAGCCGACTGTCAAAATATTCTGCGCTGTGGCTTTGCCTGCATAGTGACCTCCTGCTGCACCAGAGTGTGCTTCAGCCAATATTAGAGGTTTTTTGTGTTCCAAAACACATCTGCGCAGTATCTCATCTGGTCCCATTTTATACAGCTGTCCTGCTATTAAAGTGAAGTCCGCGGCTCGAACCACCAACTGCTTCTTCTGCTGTGTGGTCATCTCTGGAGGGGGGATACCTGTAGACAAATACTGAGCAATATCCTGGAAATATTCATCAACTATCTGGATAGCAAATAATTGTGCATCGGGGAGGCCTTCATCCAAATTGGGAGGTTCTTCGCCTGACTCGAGCCTCGACAAGTGGTCAGGTCCTAGGTTAAGTCTTCCAGGCTTAACAATGATCTCAAAATCATATTCTTGAAATAGAATTAACCATCTGCATATTCTTCCACCTAGCACAAGTTTGTTAACCAAGTACTTCAAAGCAGAGTGGTGAGTAAACATCTTATAATGAGATCCTAGCAGATAATGTCGAAATTTTTGTAATGCATATACCATAGCAAGACCTTCGCGTTCTGTTGTAGTATAATTTTTCTCTGCTGTAGACAACTTTCTGCTGGCAAAAGAGATAGGGTGATCGATATTCCCTGCGCCTGGCTGAGCGAGCACAGTACCTAAAGCAATGGAGGATGCATCAACATGCACATGAAATTCCTTGTTACAGTCAGGGAATACTAGGATAGGGGCAGTGACCATTTTTTCTTTCAGAATGTCGAGGCTTGCTTGGCATTCTGGAGTCCATTCGAACTTAATATCTTTCTTTAGCTGCCTTTCCATTGGGGCGGTAATCTTGGCATATCCTTGGATAAATTTCCTGTAGTAACCGGTGTGACCAAGCGTTGTGCGAAGTTGTTTGACGGACTTCAGAGGGGGCAGGTTCACAATAATAGCGATCTTCGCAGGGTCCATCATCAATCCCTGCTTACATACCACATGACCAAGTAGAATGCCAAAGGGTGCACAGAAAATGCACTTTTTTAAGTTCAAGGAGATTTGGTGTTGTCTGCATTTGTCCAACATAAGTCTCAAACTAGTTATATGGTCTTTTACTAGCCCAAAAATAGTCCAATCATCAAAGTAAACTTCTAAGAATTTATGTATGTATTCCTTAAACATGGAAATTACTACTCGAGAAAATATGGCAGGTGCATTCTTCAACCCGAAGGGCATGACAGTATACTGGAAGGATCCCATTTCGGTAGCAAAGGTTGTCTTATGTCGGTCCTCTGGAGCAATTCGGATCTGATGGTAACCAGAAAAACCATCGGTAAAAGAGTATACTTCTTGACCTCCGACATTATCGAGCACTTCATCTGTAAAGGGAGTGGGAAAAGGGTCGTGCAGACAGGCATCATTGAGTTTCCTTAGATCGACATAGATTCGGATTTCACCCTTAGTATTCTTCTCCTGGACGACCATAGGGCTGACCCACTCAGATTCTTCAACAGGTTCGATTATTCCTGCAGCAAGCATCTTATCCAACTCTAGCTTAACCTTTTCCTTGTATTTTGGATTCAATCTATAAGGGCGCTACTTCACAGGCTTCGCATCAGGCTTCAGGGGGATCTTCATTACATTGATATCTCCAAGGATACCTTTCATTTTAGAGAACTTTGTCGGAAAAATATCTTGGTATTCATGGAGAAGTTGAGTTACCTTGCTTACCATCTCGTCATCCCAATAGTCACCAATGGTGGCAAACTTAGGCTGTGCATCGGATCCAATGTTAACTGTGCACGTCTTCAAGGGTTGCGTCACTTTGGGAACTTCGACTGCCGGTCCATGCACATCGCAGTATCCTTCTGACTCAGGGATATCAAGACAGCGCGGGTCCTCCTCCTCGTCGACTGTGAAGTTATAACATTCGACTGCAAGGGCTTCTTGTGTGGCCCAATCAGGGTGATTTTCTATCACTTCTTGTTCGTTAAATACCTTAGTATGGATGATCTTGATAGCTGCGTCTAGGGCTGGACAGACATCATTAGTAGAGAAAGTATTGATAAAGCTATGAACAAGACAGTCCCAATTTATAGTATCTTGGCGAAGTTCATCCTCCGCGTACCAGTTCTTCGCTAGTGGTCTCAGCGTGTGCACAAATCTATGTACCCACTCATCCTAAGGTACATACTTCCATGCCTCGTAGCATTTGCTTAAGTGGTCCTGGGGGCAGGTTTTTCCATCAAACTTGCTTCGCGCCTTTGCCAACTGGTCTGAGAATCTCAGGCGAAGGAGCTTCTGACATGCTTCCCAGGTAGGGATATGCTTCTTATGGCTCGTCCACCATCTGACTGCTGTGGCTCTGAATGCTGACTCCAGGGCTGCCATTTTCTGTAGGTCAGGTATCTGATTCGAAAATTGTACAATAAACGGTTCAGGATCTGTCGAACCCTCATACACAGGTATAGTTTTGGGTTGTGAGTCGACCCATCTGAGAGACTTGGTAGGGCAGACATTGCTGCCCCTATGGTGCTCAAATAATCGGTGTTGCTAGCTTTCTAATTCATCTTCAGAGTCCATCATACAGGAGCTACCAGACTCCCACCCTGCGGCCGGAGGATTCTCATAACCTTCTTCCTGTGTAGTGATAGTAGAGATGGGTTCCGCATCAGCTTGATCCTCATGTCAGAGTGGTTCTTTGTACCGTTCCCCTTGTGAAGGATCTAGGGGCAGGATGACCCTGAAGTCTTTCCCTTCGAAGACCATCTGTCTCTTGTTTAGGTTGATGACTGCGGCATTTGCCATTGCCCATTCAATTCCTAACAGGGTCGGGTAAGGGTTGCTGTCATCAATGATCTCAATTACTTCAAAGTCCACGAAGGTGCTGACTCCGTCAATATCTATTTGGAGATCCAGGAATCTTCCTAAAGGTACAATCTTTTGCTGGTTGGCTAGCCTCAACTGTATAGGGGACCAGGAAAGGGTAGGTTTCCCCATTTGTTCCTGGTTTGTTTGGTTAAAACATTTACATCGGACCCTAAGTCCAGAATAACATCGGTCATATCATATGCCCCTATCTGAGCATTCAATCGCATTTCCCTGCTGGACCTGCTGACTCGATGAACAGGTTTGTCCCAACCCCAGCTTTGCAGAGATTCACAGGAATCGATGACGTTCTGCAGCTCATTCAGAGCATCTTGATTTCTTAAAAGTTTGAGGCAACTTTTTAAAATGGTAGACAAGATACTTACTTTATCCAGCGAAGCTTCGCGGGGCGACGACTGAGGCTGCACAGGCGCGCTGAATGGGCTAGGGCAAGCAAAGTCTTTCTTGGCCTCCATGAATGTCTCTTTCTCTCTGATGATATCAAATGCAGGGATTTTCTCAGGAGCCTTACGAACTAGAGCTTCGGCAGGTCGGTTTGGTGTATTTTGGATGTGTGTCGTAACGCCACTTCTTGTAACGACATTGATGGCCGCAGCAGGGTGGGGTTCCACAGAAATCATCTGGAGGTTCTGAGTAGGGGTAGTCTGTCGTGCCTGAATCTTAGCTATCAACTGGGGGCACTGCTCAATCACATGATCTACTGCGCGGCAATACCGACACGTCGTAGTGGGGTTCCGACAATTGCGAGCCAAATGCCCGTCTTGGTTACAATTGTAACACACGAATTGGCTTCGGCCTCGCCCGGCCATGCCACCACGGCCTCCAGAAGTACCTCATCCAGAGGTACCCCCCTGGTACCCATAGCTATCATTACTTGGGCCTTCAGTGTGCACCCGGTAAGCATCATAGGTGTGGCACTCATCCTCATTATGACCTACAGATTTGCAAAAATTACAGTAGGATTTCTTAGGTCCCTGTCCATACCTTTGCAGCAGGTAACAGTTCTCGGGTCGGTGCTGACCTGTCATTCTGCAGAGCTCACAATAGAGAACTTGTGGTGGAAAGGGGTTCAGCGCACCTATCTGCAAGTACTTGTTTACCAGAGGGCACTGTTCCTTGTCGTGACCTTCGATCCGACATTACGTACACCAAACCTCTTCGCGATCAAGTTTTCCCTTTTTCATCTCGCGAAGTTCTAGGGCCATCGCGGCGAGCTGCGCTTGGATTTGAGCAATACCAGAGTCTTCTCCGACAGGGGAAGTCTCTAGTTTCATTGCGATTTCCAGAGCCTCTTGCTGGTCAGCAACCTTCTGTTGCATGAGTGGAGTTCTAATATGTGGTAACAATGCTGCAATAAACCATTCCTTGTGCTGCGCAGGACTAATGGTAAAGCTAACTTGGTCCAGTAGAACTTTGAATCTCTGATCAAAGTCCCACACTGATTCGCCGCGTCGCTGTTGAATCTCCTTGATTTCAGTGATGCTCTGCGACTCCGATTTAGGCTTCTTAAATTCTTTTATTATGGCCGCCTTGATCTTGCCTAAAGTAGGGCTCTGAGTGCTGGAAAATTTCATGAACCATGTCAGAGCCCGATCCCGAAAGGAAGTAATGAGCTGCGTGGCTCGCACATCCGGATCTGTAATTTTCTTCGCGTTCCATACTGCTTCGCAGAGAAACCAGAACTGTTCTGGGTCCTCTGATCCCGTGCCTTTAAAGATGGGGAGTTTAATGTCATCAACAAGGTGGGCCATGAAGTTTCTGGGGGGGTTGGGAGGGGGACATGACGTCGATGGGGAGGGATTTACGGGGGCAGACTGGCCTGTGGCCGGAATACTCGGGCCTGGTTGACTCTCAAACTGCGATGGAATTTCAGGAGTAGCGGAGCGGCATTGCGGGGTGACCGGAGGGTTTCCAACTGAAGGGTTTTCTTCGGAATATGACTCTTCAGGGTTTACAGGGGTGGACGCGATAGCCTGACCTAAGGAAGAGGGGTCAAAATCTCTCTTGTACCTTTTTCCGTTTCGCAGCAACCCACTTTGCTCGTTGAAGGGAGTGTCACTTGCAAACATATGTTAGTACGACTAAACTAATAGTCTGATTCAAACAGCAATATACCCTTTTCGGCTAATAGTATTTTAATCCTTAAGCTTAATAAAGTCAAAAACTTACCGCGGGGCCCTTTGAAGAACTGTCGTTCAGCTTCGCTGAAGGAGTTACTTGCGTCAAGGGAAAACTCCGTCACAAAGACTTCCAACGTTCGCGTCGTCCAGAAATCAACAGCGCGGGATACCTCGTTGTTCACGTGTTACATAAGATTGACCCTCGCAGGGGTCCACGCAGGAACCCGTCGAGCTTGGAAGTTCGGCCTTCTCTCTGTTAACCTAGACAACCACTGGTGCAACTCTATGTGGATATTACCAAAGAAAATTTCATAAGCATCACCAAAAACATACCTTTTTAAAAGTCACTTGCATTACACCGTGGATTGGCGTTCTCTTGCTGCGCAAATTTCAAACAGATCTCAGCAGTCCAGTCACTAACTTCCTTCATAGAGGGCCTCCAGAACATATCCCTTGAGGTACAATGTAAACCCCTCTTGAGCAGGTACTGAGTTCAACCGGCAACGGAACCAATTTGTTGGGCAATAGGGCAGACCCGGGTTTAATCCTTTAGTGTCGCACCAACAAAAGACCCACAGTGTTGGCCCTTTCGGCAACAACCTACGCGCAGGTTGCAGTCTCACCCGAAACAACTATGGGGTGCCGCAGAATCAGGTTTCTGCAAGCAGAGAGGGGGATTACTGTACCCTAGCCTTTAATAACCTTATTAATCAATAATTATAAAGCTTTACCATTCATTCACATACAACTTCGCAGAGAAATAAACAGTCGTGACTTGCTCAACCCACTACAGGGAATTCACAGCGAAGCTAAATATTAACAGCGATCTAACATATCAGATGTATACAGTTATTAATGCATAACAGACAACAGAAACAGAAACAGCACAAGAAACCACAACACCGGATATAACGTGGTTCACCTCCAGTGTAGGGGCTACGTCCACAAACTGTGTTCTATTCAATTTGCTACAGAACCACAGTTTGATCTGCGCACTCAGCTGCAAATCCCTTCAATCCTTAAAAAGCCACGCACACAGCAGCAGGCCCCTGCGCACACAGCTGCAGGTCTTTCCTCAATCTTCTTTACAAAAACCCTCTGCGCACACAGCTGCAGGTCTTTCCTCAATCTTCTTTACAAAAACCCTCTGCGCACACAACTGCAGAGGTCGTCCACGCACACAGCTGGGACTTAACCTTTCCTTACAAAATCAACCTTAGCTTTGCCTTAATCTTTCTTTCATCGTAAAACCTAACCTATCTTCTTTACACAAGCGCTTATTTATACTGCGCATTTTTACAAAACCATGGTCTTAAACCATGGGAACCCCAAACCCTAAACCCTGGACTTAAACCATGGGTTTATTACAGAAGACTTTGACTCAACCCCGACACCCCTAAGACTATTTTGAGTCCACACTCGTGGAGTTATCCATCTTAAGGGTCGTTAGGGTGCGCGTCCCAACACCACACTCTTGTTTTCTGGTTTGGGAACTATATCCCAAACATCATTCTTCATGATCCACTGATATTCTTCTAGCATTGCTTCAACCTATTCTTTCTTTTGTGTAGCTTCCTCATAACTGGTGGGTTCTTTATCTACAAGGTCACACATAAAAGCTACATAACTGGAACACAACTTTGATCTTTTTATGGTTCTTGTGGATCCTTTTGGAGCTCCATATCTTTCTGCTTCTTGTATGACTTCTCTTACCCAAGCAGGTTTTCTCTTTTGAGATGTATCCATAGTAGGGGGATCCCGAGGTTGTAGCATGTCATGATATTTTGATGCTACTATTTCAGGAGAGGGTTCAACTTCTATCATTCTGGGAGGTACATCCTCTTCATGTACTTCTTTAAGCTAACACCTTCTAGATTTCTTAACAGCTGCCTCTTCATTAAATGTTACATCCCTACTAATCTCGATATGATGGAATATTGAGATGTATATACTAAAGGCTTTGGAGACTTCACAATATCCAACAAATATTCCCTTCTTTCCAGAAGGATCCAACTTGTTTCTTTTCTCTTTCAGAATATGTACATATATTGGGCAGCCAAATATCTTGAGATGGCTTACTTCAGGTTTCTTTCCTGTATACATCTCTTCAGGAGTCTTGAATCCAAGAACATTGTGAGATAATCTATTCTACACATATACGATTGTTCGTGCTGCTTCATCCCATAGGTGCATAGGGAGGTCTTCGTCATGAATCATGGTCTTTACTGCTTCCATGATAACTTTATTCTTTCTTTCCGTAACACCATTTTGTTGGGGATTATAAGGAGTGGTTGGTTCCCTCTTGATTCCCGCCTCCTTACAGAATGCTTCAAATTCCTTTGAAGTGTATTCTCCACCATTATCTGATATTAGTGTATTGATTCTCTTTTCTAAGTGGTTCTCTATCAAGGCTTTGAATTCCTTGAATTTCCTAAACACTTCACTCTTATTCTTCAAGAAGTATATCCAAGTCTTTCTTACATAATCATCAATAAATGTGACATAGTACTCATATCCACTTAAGGATATGGAGGACATAGGACCAGATACATCATAATGAATTAGTTCCAATGTACCTTTGGTCTTTGTTTCACTTTTCATAAAGGGATTCTTGATGTTCTTTCCTCTTGCACATAATTTACAAGTTCCCTTATGTTCGATCTTTAGATCTGGTAATCTTGTTACTGCATTGCACATAGGGCAATGCTTTGTAGTTGATGTGAGCAAGTCTCCTATTCCACGGTTCACTTGAGTTGGTAGTATAATGGACAAGTGCTGTCACTGGATGTCCTTTGAGCTTGTACAATCCTCCTTCTTCTTCTCCATTGACTGGATCATCTTCAAGTGTCTTTCCTTTGGACCACATAAGCACTTGTCATCTATAAAAGAAACTCTATATATTTTCTTATCTAGAGCAGAGATGGACAGTAGATTCTTTTTCAAACCTGGTACATACAATACTTCCTTCATCTTCACGGAAGTCCCAGGGTCAAGCCTGTAGCTTGATTCACTAATACCTTTGACGGGATATTGATAATCATCTCCCAATGATACCTTCTTGGGATAGTTCTTCTCTTCAAGTCTTGATAGAGTTTGCTTCTTCCCTGTCATGTGGTTTGAGGCATCACTATCAATAAGCCATGTGTCTTCTTTAGGTGTTACAGACCCAGAGAGTGCAGAGAATAACACATATTCTTCTACATCTTCGCCTCTAGTTTTCTTTCGATGTATTTCTTCTTCTTCATCCTCATCTTCAGCTAGATGAGCATGATGTCTCTTGTTGTTGTTGTTGTTCTTTGGTGATGGACATTCTCTAGCAAGATGTCCTATCTTATGATAGTTGTAACATTGATGCTTTGAGTAATCCTTATTCTTCATCTGAAACTTCTTCTTTGAAGGATTATGAGTATTCTTCTTGAAGTTTGATTGTTTTCTTCCTTTAGTATGAGTGGCTAGAGCCTAATCATCTTCTCCGAGGAGAGTTTCTCTATTGGAAACCCTAGCTTCTTCTTGTATGCAATCTTCCCATAGTATGTCAAACTTCATACTCTCTTTTTTGGCACACAGAATCTAAATGAATGAGTCCCAAGGCCTAGTGAGACCATTGAGAGAAGTCATAACTAGTCCATCCTCATCAAGGGTGTCTCCAATAACACTTAGTTGTTCTCTGAATTGAGAGACCCTTGTGAAGTAATCTTGAATAGACTCTCCTTTGCTCATCTTGGTGTCCTTCAGTTGAGCTCTCAAATTCATATTTCTATTGATGTTCCTTCCCTCATACATTCTAGAAAGTGCATCATACATTTTCTTTGGTGTCTTCTTAGATGACACTTGAGGGATCAAGTGATCCTTAATAGAATCAACAATGATCCTCATTGCGTTGATTAGGTCTTGTTCATGATTCTCCTTAGCTTCATCTTATTTAGGTTCTACAATCTCATCCTTAATGTACCTCTCAAGGCCATTCTCTTTCATAATGAGACCAATCCTATACTTCCAAGCTAGGAATTTTTCTATGCCTTCCAATTTGTTCTCAAGCTTAGTGCTTGGGGCCATCTTGTCTAGTAGGTCACTAAAAAATGAAATTTCTCAAAATAGGAGGTTGAACTTACTAGTAGATGCGCTTGACTGAGGCGAGTTGGTTGGTCCAACTGATCTCTAGAGATCCCAAATCTTCACCCTTCAAATCCTACTTGCGAGGTTGCATCTCTGCAGAATTTCTGGTTCTGTTTTTTTGCAGTTTTCTGGTTTAGGGCCAAACTAGGGTTTGGATTTCTTGGAGCTTCAACCACCCAAAAAATTCGATATTGGAATCTTTAGATGCGCTCCAGGGAGGCACAACTTTCTATGCAAGCAGATATTCAAAACTCCAACTTTTACAGAAACCCTAATTTCTTCTAGAGAGGAAGGGGAGAGAATTTCACCTTGTGAAAGTTGTGCTATTCATGCTAGCTCTGGTACCATGTTAATATTTCATATGTTAGACTAGATATCATTAGTGTTCAATTCAAATTCACAGCAGTAGCATATGCAGAATCACTGAAAGAAACACAATCACAATATAGACACAATATTTATCCCGAGAAACCCTCAATGGGAAGAAAACCCAGTCAAAACTTCCTCTGTGTAAGATGTATAAGATCTAACGCCAAAAACATGTATTTTCCTCCTTCTATTATGTCTCTCTCTCTCTCTCTCCTATGCACTACTCAAGTGAGTGAGTCTGTGTTCAAACCCATTGGGCCAAAAACAACCCTCCTATTTATACACATTAAGCCAACTGACTTTTACCCTAAACAAGTTGGCCCCACTAAACTGTCTCGGTTGACTTCACCTAGGAAGACTCAAAACAATATATTATATTATTCATTGGCCTACTAATGAACTGACTTACAATGAAGGCTTTACCTTATGACTCTATGATGACCAAATACAATAGTAACACCCCGTTAGAGAAATAATAACATCTCCCTTGAATTACATCATAAAATACATTTAAAATATCCTTTAAAATTGCAATATTTCAACAAGAAACACCCTAAATCTCAAACAAATCATGAGTAAAATTAAGATCACCTCCTAAAAAAACTCCTAGATGATTGATCCAACTAATTAATAAAAACTTATTCCAATAAGCTTTTCTTTCATTGTAAATTACATAAATTCCTTAATAAGCCACCATCACTTTTGCTTCATTATCACTCACTATAATTCCCATGTAAAATATACTTTCGTTTGATTCTTCATTATTAGCTATTACTATCATTTCCCATACAAAATATAAGCAAATAGAATCCCTCGCTCATTTCAATACTTAAATTTAAAACTTTAGTGGTAATTGTAGTAAATAATTTTGGATTCAATGATTAATTAGGGATGGTTAAAAACCATAATGGAAATGTTAAGTGCACCAACATAATAAAACCAAAAAAAAATAATGATCCCATAGGGATTGTTAAAAACCATAATGGAAATGTTTAGTGCACCAACATAATAAAACTAAAAAAAAGGTTCACATGCCTCAATACTTTACTTTCATTTTAAAAGCCTATACCAAGTTGACCTCTTATATTCTAAGCAGAGAAAACTTATATTTTTGCATCTTAGATAATTTTTTCACGTCATCAACCTCTTATGAATATGTTTGTTAGTTGTTGGTGTAAACAAAGATTATATGTTTCACTTTACTTTATTTCTTTGATAAATAAATCTAAATTATCTTTAAATTTTGAGAAAAATAATATTAATATGTTTTTATTTATTCAATTTATTGTCATATATGTGTTTATAGACCTTGAAAAGACTATTTTATCATTAATAGTATTAGTTAAAAATAAAATAAAACAAAATAAAATTTATATCCATTATAGAAATTTTAGAAAAATCATGAAATATTTATGGTAGAATGTTGCTGTCACTTCATATATATATATATATATATATATCCCAAAAATTTATACAACTTAAATCCATGTATCTGTATTGAAATAATAACATTAATATTCTTAATCTTCTTTTATGCGTTTTTTAAACTAATTTTCAAAAGTAAAATATGTCTTTTTTATATTTTATATATTTTTTAAAGTGTGAAAAATTCTTTCATTTTCCACTTTTCCATTTTTTAAAAGTTTAATATATTTTTAAGTAAATTTTTAAACATATAAAAATATTAATAAACATAAGTCTAATTTAATATTTTTAAAATTAATTTTTGAATATCTTTTGCTTTAAAAAGTAGTATTAGTTTTGAATTGTGTATTATTATTTATATAAGAAGATAAGTTGCTTTATTAATATGTGTAATTATGATTTAATTGATTTTTATTTATAATTTAAGTTTGAATTTTTTATAAGCAACTAAGATTTTTTAAGGATTTTTGCTTTACCATGGGTATGACTGTTAACACTAACAAAACAAAAGTTATGATTATCAAATCCAAGAAGGACACTTACCCTAATTTTGTGTATGACAATAGCAACTTGGAGGAAGTGTCTTATTACAAATACCTAGGAATTGATATTCATCATAAGCTCAATTGGAACTATATCATTGAGAAAATGATTAATGGAGGGTGGAAAGCTTATTTTGGTCTTAAAAATAATTGTAAAGCAACAAATCTTGTGATGCGGGATAAAAAGAAGCTCCTTTTTGAAACTTTAGTCACTCTTGTTATCTTGTATGAATGTGAGGTTTGGGGTTGCATCATCTCTAGAGAATCTTGGAGAAAGATTGAGCAAATCCAGAAGTGTTTTGTAACGTATAACCTCAAAATTAAAAGCAATACACCCTATCATGTTCTCCTTATAGAAGTGGGTCTTTCCCCTATCGAGATCCTAGCTATGACTAGGCTCCTGTTGTACAAGCACACAATCAATAACATAGGAGACCATAGACTTCCTAAGCTAGCTTTAAATTTCAGCCAAAACCACGTAAGGCTCAAGCGAGGTTGATATAAAGATACCAGGGCCTGGTTAAACCATTGGGAAATCGACGAAAATGTTGCATTGCAAAAATATTAATAACATTAACAATATTGTTACTTCTAAGTTTAAAGAGAAAATGTGGTGTGAGAAATATTTAGAGGCTCAAAGAAAATTAAGATATTATAAGGAGGTCATCAACCCTACTCTGGAAGATCAAAAGTATCTCTCTGTTTTAACTAGTTCAAAGAAAAAAAATTAATATAGCCAAGATAAGAACGAACTCTCATGAGCTCCATAGTGAAACAAGTCGTTTGGTAGTTCCTAAAACACGATGGGCGGAAAGGATCTACCACCTCTATGAGAATATGAACATTGAGGATGAAAATCACTTCCTCTTAGAATGCCCCGCGTACACCCACATTAGATCTCAGTTTCATAATCTTTGTTGCAATACCGACCTTCCTAGCCTTTTAACGTGTCAAAATTATAGTGAGCTCAGGACGCTTCTCTCCAAGCTCTTTGAGCATATGAAGACAATTTTAAAACAAACTAAATAATTCGTTTCTTTAGGTCCAATAGATCAAAGTTTGGTCTCAGTGGACGTTAACCACCACCGCCACCACCACCACCACCATCATCATCATCATCAATTGTTGAATTTGATATTTTAAAAATAATTTGGTATTTTAAATACAATTTATATATTAATAATATTAAATATTGATGTCAAAACAATAAAAACAATTCAACAAACTCACATTTATTTTGTTTTTTTCAAAAATAAATATTTTTAACTTATTTGGGTTCACTTACTTTATACTATTCTTATATACTATTAAATTTGCTATTTCACGTCAATTTTTGCTATCTCATTTGGTTAAGATGTGGGTCTCGTCAGCAGGGCAACCCAGGTTCAATTCCCCTTAGGGGTGAGCTAGTTGGGAGGAGACACCTAAAATCCAACCAGGGCAACCCAGGTTCAATTCCCCTTAGGGGTGAGCTAGTTGGAAGGAGACACCTAAAATCCAACCAGCTGGCCGAAATTGTTGAAACTTACACGTTTGGGTTGCTAGAATTGAATAATCAAAGTGCCCATAAAAATAATCAAAATCATTAAATCCATTCTTATAATTAAATTTCAACACATAAAACTAATCAAAATTTAAAATCTCTTAAAATCATAACATCATTTTAAACACCTTAATAAAACACTCTATCACAAACTATTCTATGCGCAAAGATCTCACTTTATCAGTTATTATTAATAGCAAAAATATCAAAACCTCCCAACATCTTAAATATATAATTTTATCATTTAAATTTTAACATTTCAAAAATATAAAACAAAAACAAATTTACGAAATTAAAATAAAAAAGTAGGAATGAAATATGGAAGAAAGTTAAGTGGATCTCTCAAGGGTGCAGGTAGTCTGTCAAGTATAGATTTTGGGATCTCCCACTTTTCCAAACTTTATTTTTCTTGAATTGGAATATATACTTTATGTAGCTATAGGATTATCACATGGTTAGTTGCTTTCAAAACTTGTTTACATTTGCATAATGTGACTAAGTTAAGTTCTTTGACATTTGAACCACTTTTTTTAATCGATTATATAATTTTTTATAATTTTGAATGCTTAAGTACCCCTCGAGATTTGTATGAATAACATGGTGATAATTTATTTAAATAATAAAAAATTATATTAATTAATGGAAAGTGAAAGATTTGGATGAATTGATGCATCACTCCTTCATTATTAGTATGAAAGTGAAAAGTCCATAATTCATTTGTTTTGGAAGTGATGGACACTTTAGAATAAGTTAAAGGAAAGTAAGAGAATTTTCGTATATATTTAATGGAAGTGATGGACACTTTAGAATTGGTTTTTGGAAGTGATGGACACTTTAGAATAATTCATTTGTTTTTGGAAGTGATGGACACTTTAGAATAAGTTAATGGACACATAAAAATTAAAAAAAAAAAAGCTAAATGTATATATTTAAAATTTTCTTTTAGGGATTTTTAAGTTTTGAAAAAATAGTTTTTTTATTTTTCATATAAATTTATAATTAAAAATTAATGAATAAATATTATTATATATGTAAGATTGATTTATTGTTTTTTGGGTGGACCAGTCAAAGAGATGGTTAACCTTATAAGGTATTCAACATTTTCAATTAGGAAGTATTAAAGTTTATTTTAGTTATAAATTAGTAGAATGATTTTTTTTGAGAGCATTATTTTAAAACATTTTGTTGAATTGTATTTTAATGATTGATTGATAATTTAATAAAATAAACGTTACAAGTAACATAGGCTCTAACATTTAGAAAATTTTAATAATAAACAAATGTATTTTGTTCTCATTTAACTTATTTATCTTATAACAAGCACACATAAAATAAAATAAAAGTGAAAACACTTAAAAATCCAAATACCACAATCTACCCTAAACCAAGTCAAAATTGAAATACACACACAATTGTATTCAACAATTCCAAGACATACTCTCATATGCCATTAAAGTCTCATATGCCATTAAAGGAAAACTCAACGAAACCATTATTATACTCAAAATTTGGACGGTGATCTTGAATTCTCTAGATTTATAAGTAACTCTAACTATACAAAAATACATTACTAAAATACCAAAAACAACAAAAGAGACATTGAAATACTTTGTTTAACAACACTTATAAAACAAAACAGAGAGATTGCATACACACTATATCTATTAATCAAACAAAAGATAAACAATCAAATCGTAAAATGTTTACAAATTCCTTTTTCACAATGCCATCATAATTTAGCAAAATAATAATTAACAAAAGATAAACAATCAAATCGTAAAATGTTTACAAATTTCTTATTCACAATGCCATCATAATTTAGCAAAATAATAATTATCAAATAGCTTCCCAATGCGATTTCCAATGACAGTTTCTAAAAAAAGATACACGTTTTCTATACAAGTTTGCCTACTCTTCTATTACAAATTCATTTGAAAATGTCCTTAAAATTTGATTTGTGTCTTTTAAAAGAGATTTGATATAAATCAACCTTTCCCACTCTAGGTCTGGTGGACATCAAATACAATTGAGGATCATGTTATAGTTTCTCCCTATGCCAGTAACGGTTTTTAAATTGTTGTTAACAACTCGTTCCTAGCTAAATTCTAGTTAATTTATGTCACAAACAACTTATCCTAAAAGATAAACATGAATGCATATTAGAGGTCTAGTATAATACACTTTCAAATTTGATTGAAATCTGCGTCCTCTATTGATTAAGAGCAAAGAGGGTTATAGAGACATCATATCTTACATGCTCTTCCTTATCTTCTCTTCTTAAAACTCTTCGGCTCAACCTATTAGAAAAATACATGATACATGAATTCATGTTACAATTTAATAGAGAGATCAATAACCATTTGGATATTCCTACTTATCATAAGCTCTACAATCAACCTAATTTTCCTATAAAGTTAATTTCATTTAAGGTGGTTCAATCATAATTAAAATTTAAGAAAACAATTTCAAAATTGTAATCTTAAAATCTTTGGCTTCTTCCTAAGTATGTTTAGAGACAATAATCAAGGCAAAGAAATCAACTAAACTATACAGCTAGTTAACATGACTAAATGGTTCATGAGTACCAAAAGGGAAATCTAGTCTTAGGCAAAATGTAGTAGAAAAAATTCTCTATCTACATTGTAAGAAAACTATTATATGCAACACAGGAAAATATATTTCATTTTATTGCCAATCATGTTCTACCTCATCTTTATAAATGTTCGAAGTTCACAAAACGAGAGACTTACCTCTTCGTCTTTCTTTTTCTCATTCATTTCATAAGCTTCATTTTCAACTCCACAAAATACAATTTTCACATATAAAAAGTGTGAGGCCCTCAAACCCGGTAAAAGATAGTAACGAACTAAACAATATAGTTTCTAAGAAACCCACTTACGTCCTTATGTTCTCCCAATTTCTCATTTGTCAAGTTTACGTATTTAGTATCTCATATACTATAATGGTATGTCTCTTAAGTGACGTACATTCAATGTTTCTCTTACACTTGTTACGCTTGATAGGTCGGTTAAGCAACACGTGTTATGTTTATAGGTCGGTTAAGCGACACGTGTTTATTTTAAAAAAAAATTAGGTTGGTTGAGGTTTCCCTATCAATGTTGTTCAAGAATGCAACAATATGAGTTGATGGACCATCATTTGAGTCTAAGCTACCATAAATACATAAATATGAGTCTCATTTTCCTCTTCTATAAATGTTGATTGGGAATAGGAATTGAGACTACTAACCATTGCAACCAGATTGTGTTTTAGTCCTTCCACTTTTAAAATAAAAATAATTATAATGCATCATTATAATATCTTTATTATGGGATTGGAAATATCGAAGAAATTTTGAAAAAATGAGGTACGAGTTGGAGATGATGAAAGGTTATCTTCCTTGAGCCTTACTCTAAAGGGTACTCTAGTATATTGGTGGGCCACAAATAAAGATAAGTTACCAAGCTAGGCTAAAGTATAATCTACGATAATCCATGGGATTGTGGCCCATCCTCAATTTAAATTACAATATGTGTATTTATTGGGTGGTTAACATAATGATTTACCTGAACCTTACCAAGGAGATAAGGATCGTGTGATCCATATTGAAAATTGCACAAAGAAATTGCCTATAGAGGGGATTCTTGAAGACTCACAAGTTTTGGTACACCCTAGTACCAATCCCAAGGTCACATGGTATCACCATGATGAGCACCAAAGATACAAATAACACTAAAATATGGTCTAGGGTCGCTTTTCTTTTCCATTCTCTTGTAGTGGTAAGATTCCTAAAACCGCAACTCCAATGCATGCTGTGAAACAAGTATTTATAGATATGTTGAAGAGCAATTTTAGTGATTGGGTGTGTTTGTCTCACTAGCAACATAAAAAATATACGGTATTATGGAAAGGACCACAAGATTTTGTATGTTGCCAAAAAGATGGATATAATGGGAATGCTAAAGATACCCTAAAATAGTTGTGACATCTCTCTTAATAATCCCACCTAGACTATACATAAGATGCTAATGAATTCAAATACTAATATCATTTTTTTAATTTTTTAAATATGCATTAGAAAGGTTCTTAACTTTGATGGAATCCTTAGTAGTAGGAAGTCCAACATAACAAATAAATTACTATACATGAATGTGTTCAAATATTCTATACAACCCTCAATGTGTTCATGATTGTATTCAAATTTGTCGATCATACAAAATGTTTAATCTCTGCTACATTATTTCCTTCTAGTTTTAATTTTTAATTTTTAGAAGGCCCATAATGCTGACATTGACATCTTCTTCTTAATTCTCTTCTCAACCTATTGATTCCATCGATTCTCGAGAAAAAAATATGTCTTTGTGTAGGCTATCAAGTAGGATCCACATCTGCTACAATTAAATCAAACCATTTATAAATCATCTCATTCGTATTATATTTGGACAACAAAAAAAAACTGAGGACCTCATTCATGGTACCAAGTGTAGTAGGGTTAACCTTTGGATGATCAACACTTTCAATCTCTAAAAATGGCTCCTAATCCACACTAAAATATTCATGTATTGCCTGCAATAACATTTGTAATTATTGCAGGACCAACAAATCTAAATTTGTTTATAATTAACTATTCAAAATGTATTAAACTTATATACCTCCTTGTTGACAATAAAAATGTTATTTTCCTTACCTTTTTTCATTTCAACAAGTGATTTACACCCTTCAGTCAAGGCAACATTTAAATCTCAGGTGGTGGGCATGACACTAAAGTTTGTTGGCAACATACTATAACATAACACAATTTAGTAAGGCCATGCTTTTAAATTATAGTTGAAAAATCAATAATGATAACTTTTATATATTAGTACTTGTACATTTCCCTTTTATTTTAAGATACCCCTTGGGCCAAGTTTGTGTTGCCCAACTTTCTCCAGTCTAGCCCGTGTGGCCTTTGTAGTGTCTTTGAGCCTACAAAAAGTGTGAAGTTCATGTTAACATGAAATTTTAATCAATATGGTCAAATGCATAGTTATAAGCTTATTGTATGTTCTATTATTATATCTATCTTGGTGGCTCTTCAAATCATCGCTGTATGGATCCCTCTTTTTTCTTCTTCTTCTCTTGACCATCCTCAATTAGTGTCATCCAGTCCTATATGATAATTAGTTCAAGACCCTCATAATTGGGGTAGAAACTAAGACTAATATGGTAATTATCCCACATTGATTTCAAGTGCATCCTCGCCATGGTTTGAACCAACTTTTGGTTGAATATTGGACCAAACAATGTCGTGTTGCGTTTCATCAACTCTTTTTTGAAGATTTTGTTTTGGTATTTATAACTTGTCCTAAATTTTGGCGCAAAAAGAGAAAACACATTTTCCTGAAATGCTTGAAAGAACAAGTTATTCATTGGCATTTTAATAATATATTATGTTTAGATAGATATGATCAACATAAAAAATTGTTCATTGTATAAAATGAAAATATGTGATGGATTAGTAATTACCATTGAATTTTAATCCCTTCACTGGAATTGGTTCATGGTCCTTTTGTAAAGAAACTGGTAACTCTCCAGTGCTCTTAACGAATATGCTTGGTGTCCTTGGACTCATATCAATATTTGATGAAGGAGGCACATGTAGAGATGCAAAGGTAGTTCTAGTTGGGGGTGTATAAGATAGTCCAACAACAATACTAGGTGTAAAATCAAGGGTACTAGTAGTGATACCAAGACCAAAGACATCAGTAGAAGGAGCAAAGGATCGAATAACAAATGTGTGTTTGCTACTCCCAATCCCTGGGGAATTTGTTCTAAAAAAGGACTATTAAAAGACAACTCTATGTCAACTTCTTGGATTCATAAAACACAATATGTTGATATTTTCATTAAACACAATACATTGATGTTTTGATAATTAATTAAACCTTGTATTTTTTATATTTTTTCTTTTATTTTGTTCTTCATATAGTAATACAAATTAGATTAGAAATATGATTATGGATCTAGCCTCTAACCTTTAGTCATAATTATTATTTAGATAATGACTCATGTCCATATAATACTTGTTTGATATGAAACCATCTACACATACTTGTTGTAACAAAAAATTATCGTTTACCTCACTAGAAGATAATAAATAGGATAAATCAAAGAGACATTAAAGATGTGAAATTTACTCACATCATATTGGAATTAATCCTAGATATTTGAAAAGCTTACTTTGAAGTTATTACAAAGTATCTTAATAGGTCTACCAGCTTGACCTTTCCTAAAGAATTTTGTTAGAACAACATGAGAGATCTCTAGGAGGTTTTGTGCCATCTAAGGAGTCCTAGACTGTGGTGTCGTTTTAGGAGGATTTGCGATTGTAGGTGGTAGAATTTATGGGATGACTACAAGAATACATTTCTACGTCACTGGGACCTAAAATATCCTTGGAATCCATTATAAAAATTATGCTCAGCTGCGACCTTTTACCAACATTTAATTGATTTGCTTATTTTAACCATAAACAGATAAAACACTCTTAATATTACTAGAAACAACTAACCTCAAATCCAAAAAAAATACTACCATTTCTAAGTTCAAACTGTGGGAATATAATAAACCCAATTCATAACTTAGGATAAAATATTTAATCAATTTTGTTTAAATTCCTACCCACTAACCTAGATAGTTGGAATTCACTTGTAAGACATGGTCAACACTTGCCACATATACCCCAGGAGCACTTTAATCATGATTATGGTTTGATCCTATCTACTTTATTGACTGGGAAAATTAGGAATTGTGCTTTCCTGCAAATTTTGTCTTTTACTGCTTTATTCTAGCTTTTCAGTGGATAAGGCAAAGCTAATCAACTAGGAAACTGCTATCTTTTGTTTCCAACCCATCCTCCATGATTTTCTCTCCATATTCTAGGATTAGCATGTTTTTCAATCATACATGACAACTCACTCATGATTTTTCTAATTCGTGAGGTCCTTGACTGATTTGGGAAGTGCTTTAGCCATCTGTGGGGGTTTATCATATTTAGTAAGTCTATCTTTTTGAGCTTGATGAGTAGTCTCCAATACAACTCGATTTTACCTATGAGGGATGTACTATTTATGTACACTATTATTCATCATTATTCAATGGAAGGATACACTCCAATATTCATCTTTTCATTCATGTGATTTAGTCTCTATTATTCTCTCTATTTTTCATGTGTATGCTTGCGAGAATGATCTTAGTAGCAAGATCTATTTCCTGTGATTCTTGTTAGCATTAGAGCTACTATTTATACATGGTATCATAACAATCCTACATGGTATCAGAGTGAAAGGTTTTTCAAATTCAACAAATTTGAGGAGCTATATGTTCTCTCTATCAGAGCGCATCCAGTTTCCTATTCCTCTCTGAAGAAGAGCTTGATTTAAGCTTACAAGATTTTATCCTAGTTTATTTGTGCAAGTTGCAGAGAGTTTATTCTTGAGCGTGCCAACATCTCAGTCTGGATTCTTCTTCAGCTATGATCTTGAGTCCCTTCAAATATCATGAATGGAAAGCCAAAATTGGCATTGATCCAGGCTGTGCCTGGGTGCACACTAGGGACACCAGTCGACTGAATGAGTCGAGTATTGTTATGGAGGAAGCATAGAAAAAGAACAAGCAAAGCAAGAAATACACTATATCGACAGAAAGTATGCACACAGACAATATGCAAGAATTCAAAACAATTTCTATTATCACTTCTTCTCTATGAAGGCTAGTTGATTGTTACAATAATGTACATGCTTATATAGAATGTTGAGATGCTTGGGTGACTACCCATTACGTTCAGTTGCAAGAAGTTATAATGGTTCAGACGTTCAACTGTCACAGACGACAGACAGTCAATCTGTCGATGTTCGATAGGTGCCGACAAGGCATGTCAAAATGTTGTATGTCGAGTGTGAACCTGTCGAAATTTTTCGAGGTCGGTTGTGTAGAGGTTCGGACTTGTCGAATTCGGTGCTAAACCTGTCGAAGCAGTCAAAGTAGTCGAAATAGTCAAAGTTGTAGACTTTGTCGAAGTCATTAGAGGAAATTTGGGGTCTAAAATGGGCCTTATAAGAAAACGAGCCAACAATAAATTCTTGTGAGTTGGAATTTTAGAACCAATAGAATTTCAATAAAATGAGTCAACCATAATGGTTGACTTAATATATTTGTCATAAAAAAACTATTTTTTTGTTCGTATTTTCAACATATCTCCCTATGTTTTTACTCAAATTTCAAGTGGGATGGCTCGTTGGATGCGGCATTAAATTCTTCATCCAAGGAGTACTTTTACTACATACTTTTGATGGACCCCTCTAGGCCAAAAACAAGAAATACCTGAAAAAATGTGAAGATGACATCATCATCACATTTTCAGGTATTTCTTATTTTTGGGGTAGTGAGATCCATTAAATGTATGTAGTGTGAGTACTCATTGGATGCATAATTTAATTCTGCATCCAACGATCCCTCCCGCTCGATATTTGAGTAATAAAACATGGAGATATGTTGAAAATACAAACAAAAAAGTAGTTTTTTAATTTCTTCCTCCAAAATTAAAAAATATTATTTTATTAATTTAACTATTATTTTATTATTTTCCTTAGGAGGCCCATTTTAGACCTAAAATTTCCTTTAATGTCGACAACATGGCAACTGTTGGTTGGATAATTCCTCCTTCTTTAAGAAAAAATGGTATGCATTGTGTATTTGTTCATGTGAGGAAAGTTCTTGGCTACTTCAGTTGTAGAGTACCATTTTCCTTGCGTGGGGAGATGTCCAGCTTTATTCACTTGAAACAAGGGAATGGAGTTCTTCCTTGTATGGCGTATACGTTGTCCCACAATGTTGTCAGAAATAAGAGGTTCCTGAACATATGGATGGATGTCTTCGAGTTCTGTTGTCTGTGAGTCATTCTGTTCTAACAATGGTGCATGGTATGGTCGAAGTAGATCTACATTGAAAACTGGATGTAGGCCAAGGAATGCAGGAATGTCGCGCTGAAAATCATTTTCTCCAATCTACTTAAGGATAATGTATGGACCAAATCACAAAGGTTTCAACTTTATATGTGGACCAGTGAAGCACTCCTTATTTAGATGTAACCAAACCTGATCCCCAATTTGTAATGAGTGAGGAAT
This sequence comes from Pseudotsuga menziesii, assembly GCA_001517045.1. Classification (NCBI taxonomy): domain Eukaryota; kingdom Viridiplantae; phylum Streptophyta; class Pinopsida; order Pinales; family Pinaceae; genus Pseudotsuga; species Pseudotsuga menziesii. The sequence continues at coordinate 423,318 of LPNX010065680.1, read as the reverse complement.
ACTATGCTTATTGTGTCAGGCCTTATATTATGCATTAACTCATTGCAATGTTTCTTATTCTTGCTTCTTGATGTTGTAGATTTGATCTTTGAACTTTAATGCTTTCTCCAATTCTCGTCCTTCAAATTCAGTGTCATTCGACTTTGTCGAGGAACTAACCAAGTCGATAGGAGCTGAGGGTTAAATTTCATAACAGATCTCAAAAGGACTCTTTCTCGTAGAATTGTGTTGAGCACGATTGTAGCTATGATGTATGTATGGAAGGCTATCATCCCATGTTCGATGGTCGATGAGTAGAGTTGTTTCTGTATTCTTTCTGAAATGTTGAGGCTTTATCATAATTAATGTGAAATTCTGGGCATGGTTGATAAGATTCTTTGTTTGTTTGACAGATACCATAGCAATCGTTAATGTGGGTTGTCGCTCTGGTATTCCGTACCATTGTTTCTGGATTTTGGCAATCACCTTTTGAGGTCGTGACTGATATGTATTGTGTTAATCCACAAGTAAGGTTTCCCAAACAAGGCTTCGACTACGAAAAGTGGTGCCATGTCACAGAGTAATTCATCTTCAAAAGTCTTAATGAAGTAGGTGAGTTTGCATTGGCATGTGATTATTAGTTCCTGTCCATCCTTCATCCAACCAATGTTGTAAGGTTGAGGGTGTGGAGTGGTGACAAGACCTAATTTCTTTACAAGATCTTCAAAAACGAAGTTCTTCTGGCTACCATTATCCACAATCAGATGACAGAGTTAGCTGAGAAGGGTTCTTTGACTTGTTGGAGTCGACCGATGACTTCTTTTCGAATGTTCGACCTGTTGGATTGTTTGTGAAACATGATTTCCCTTTTTGTTTAGCTTCAAGATTGTTGGGGTAATGAAATACATCCACAAGCATACTAACATTCAACAACTCCATCACTTGCTGAATGTATGGGGATAAACCACTGATGTACTTCAAGACAAGCAATTTTTCTTCTTCTTGGATGCCAAGTCTAGCCATGAGTCGATAGAACTCATTGGTATATCGCTGTACGGATTGGTCTTTCCATTGCCTTAGCTGCCACCACTTATTATAATGTTGTTTAAGATACTTGGGAGGGTAGAACTCCTTTCGAACATATTCAACAAATTTTACCCATGTGTCTATGGGGTCACCTTGTTTTTCCATCTTTGTTGATAAATTTCCCCACCAAAAGTGTATGGAGGTTGACATCTTTAAGGATTCAATGGTGATATTTTTCACTTTAGAGAGTTGATTCAGAGAGTGGTATGATTCTAGTTGTTGTACCCAATTATCAATGGATTCCACGTCAATCTTTCCGTCAAGATTCGGTATGTCCATATTCATTTTCACTTTGAAGGGGATAATCTTATTGGAGTGAGGTCATGTCGAGGATTTCTCAAAATTCGAAGGGAATCACATGAGAATCTCGCTGAACTGGGCAAACATTTCAGTCCACTGGCGAGCCAGTTCTTTTACTATGAGTTTTTATGTCTTGTTAGTTGCATGTATATTTTCTGCTTCTTCGGCCATCTTTTCTGAAGTTGAGGGAAGTGTTTGTTTTTTTTGCTGAGTTTGTGAGTGTGTTTGAACATGCATAAGTTGAATAAATTCGATGGAAGTGTTGATGTAACTTAAGCTTCTTAACAAGATCAAGCTATGATACCAATGATACAGGTCGTACCCAGGTGGGTGTTGGGGACAACAATCGACTGAATGAGTCGAGCACTGTTATGGCGGAAGCATATAAAAAGAACAAGCAAAGCAGGAAATACACTATATCGATGGAAAGTATGCGCACATACAATATGCAAGAATTTGAACCAATTTCTATTATTACTTCTTCTCTATGAAGTTTGGTTGATTGTTACAATAATGTACATGTTTATATAGAATGTTGAGATGCTTGGGTGACCACCCATTACATTCAGTTACAAGAATTTATAATGGTTTGGAAGTTCAACCGTCACAGATGACATAGAGTCAATCTATCAATGTTCAATGGGTGCCGACAAGGCATGTCATGATGATGTATGTCAAGCGTGAAACCTGTCGAGATTTGTCGAGGTTCAGACTTGTCAAAGTCGATGCTGAACCTGTCTAAGCAGTCGAAGTAGTCAAATTTCTATACTTTGTCGAAGTTCGACAACATGCCAACTGTTGGTTGGATCACACATTCTATTGCGCAGTAAGGGACTCTATAGAGTTTCTATGGCTTTATAAAATGAACCAAATTCTGTGGTTGAGAAAGCTAAGTGGCATAATAGGTTGGATGAAGCCTATGGATTGCTTTGCCTCCCTACTTCCATTGATCTAATCTTTCATCTATATGATTTGACCGCACCAAACCAAGTATGGACCAAACTTGAGTCTCTCTTTGGAATTCAAGATGAGTTAAGAGAACATCCGTTGGAGATTGAGTTATTCTCAATGAGTCCAAGCAGTTTCGATTCTATTGAGTTTTTACTCACAAAATTAAAGTCACTTGTTCTAATGCTTAAGTATTGTGGGATTGATAAGAAAGATGATCAATTAATCCTTTCCATTCTATCAAAATTGGGTCCTGAATACTCAGTATTTTGTGCCTACTTTTCATGCTACTAGGCTTGTTGTTTCTAATTGGAAAATTCCTTATTTGTGTACTTTCTTGATTCACTAACAAAGGATAATGATAAATTGATCCAAATGGGTGATCTTAGATCTTCCAAGAGAAAGGATCATGATATCATAGTTCAAGGAATCAAGAATACCAAATCTAAAGAGAAGCAAATTGTGAAAGAGAAGAAGCCAAAGTTAGAAATTGAAGATGAAATTTCGAAGCCTACTGATGAAGATTCAATGAAGAAAGTCAAGAAGAAAGGGATCATATCCAAGTGTTATTATTGCAGCAAGTAATTTTATCCGAAGAGGAAATGTTTCAAGAAGAAGAATGACATCATGTCTCAGCTTCTTGAGAAGCATAACATTGAAGTTCCAGATGAGCTAGAAAAGCTTGTTGAATCCTTAGAACACTATCATAGAGCGCGGTCCCAAGGTAATATCACATATTCCTTGAGTGTCATAGTTAAATACCTTCCTCATATCTCTGATGTATATTTACCTTCTGATATATCCAAATCATAAATGTAAGATCTTTTCTTTGATAATCCACCTATCACTTGCCTAGAGTCATCTCTCAATGATTGTGATTTTTCACTAAATATTGACTTGTCTTTAAGCATCTCTTCCTCGCTCCATTCAAATGGTTATAATTATAAATTATAATCATGTGTGAATTCTGATATACATGTCATAACATCATTCATACCACAATCCATACCATATACCATACCTCTGAATACTCCTAAGACTATACAAATCCCAAGTTCACTAGTTGATTCCTCATTGGTCTCTTATATAGTGTTACTTATATTACATGCTTTTAAGTATTGATTATCTTTCACTGATTGGTTATCAATGGCCTTAGTCATGTTTGGACTGATATTACACATGTTTTGATCTATTCTAAACACTTATGGTTCATATCTCAAGTCCATCCATCATTCATAATTTTACACTCATAAGTTTTCCCCAGTTGTTCATACTTTTCCTAGTCTAGCCCTATATCCTCATGGGGTCACTAAAGTATTTGTATTTTCTATTCCATATGATAATATTTATGATATATCAATTTCCTTTCAGCCTCATATCATATCTAGGAAGGTGCTACATCAGATTGGAAGAGAGATATGTGATTCACACCACAATTTTGCAGCTATACAAGGAACTAATCATGTTATTGATTGTCTTATTTTTTGTACTATTTGGGAAGGAGTATGCATATATATTTTTTCCATTTAAGATTTTGTTTTCATATCAGAGTTTGTTAGTAGCAAGAATCATTTAAATAATTCTCCTACTTCATCAGATGATGAGATACATGGAGTCTCTCCTCTTCTTTCTTGCAAATTCTACACTCTAACGCATGATCACGGAGTCTACAAGATTCTTTGTCAAGTATTTCACCAGAAGTAGTTTATTCATCTCATTCAAGTGAAGATAAATACCTATTGAAGACATATTGTTCAAATTTTGTGCCTTGTCCTTTCTTGAGGGAGGATTTTCCCCATGTGGTTTTTCCTCTTTCTTCACTTTTGTGGAAATGAATAATTGTAAAGGGTGACCATAGCCTTGCTAATGGGACCTATATACAACTATATTTAGACATAAACATCATAAAGTCAAACTTAAAGGGGGTGTGGGAATATAATAAACCCACTTCATAACTTAGGATAAAATATTTAATCAATTTTGATTAAATTCCTACGCACTAACCTAGATAGTTGGCATCCACTTGCACCACATGATCAACACTTGCCATATATACCCCATAAGTTCTTTAATACTGATTTCGGTTTGATCATGTCTACTTTATTGACTTCCAGAATTAGCAACTGTGCTTTCCTACAGATTCTGTCTTTTACTGCTTTATTACAGCTTTTTAGTGGATAAGGTGAATCTAATCAACTAGGAAATTGATACCTTCTGTTGCCAACCCATCCTCCATGATTTTCTCTCCATATTCCAATATTATATTTTTTTTCCATCATACATGACAACTCACTCATTTTTTTTCTAATTTGTGAGGTCCTTGAATGATCTGGGAAGTTCTTTAGCTACCAATGGGGGTTTAGCATATTTAGTAAGTCTATCTTTCTGAGCTTGATGAGTTGTCTCCAATAAAACTTGATTTTACTTATGAGGAAAGTACTATTTATGTACACTATTATTCATCATTATTCAATGGAAGGATGCATTCCAGTATTCATCTCTTCATTCATCTGATTCAGTCTCTATTCTTCTCTTTATTTTTCCTATCTATGCTTGTGAGAATTATCTTAGTAGCAAGATGTATTTCATGTGATTCTTCTTAGCATTAGAGCTGCTATTTATACATGGTATCATAGCACTCCTACACAAACCAACAAACTAGATCAAAATCCTTAAATCACATCCGAACATATCCACAACTCACCAAATTAGATCGAAATCCTTTAATGAGCCCTAACTTATCATGGAATCCTTGATTTTCTACACATCTCAAGGTTTATGTTTTTGGAAGATGCATTATATATACTTTCAACATATATATGTTTTTAAATAATGCATTATATATACACATGTAATCCATTTAGTGTGATAATAACCCATGTTATAAGAATTATAAAACTTTTATTATATAGAATTAGTTTACATAATATATTTAGTTTTAGATGACATAATGAAATTACATAGAAATCCACAAAGCACTGAACACTTAGTAAAAAAATAAACATTGAACAATAGTCCAATAAAAATATATATTAATTGGCACCTATCGTAATGATTTAAGAGAAGTGTATGCTCACCGAGTAAACATTAACTTCATGGAGTCATTATTCCTATCAATTTTAAGGTTTATTAGTCCCTGCCTTCGAGCTGTAGGGACTCTATGAGTCTACTCTTCACAAAAACCAAAATGAAATTTAAAAATTTAACCTAAGTTACCTAAGTTCCATTCAACAATAACATTCTCTCATCCAATCAGATTTTTGGATCTGTTATTTGGGCTCTTCCCAAGGCGTATTAATGAGTTCTTCAAGATACTAGTAGCTATACTATGTCAAACATCAATTTTTCCTAAAATAAATAAAGTATAATGCCTAACTTTTTTGCAAGTGTATTAATGCTAGGATTTAGGCTAGCATTAATTCATAACATAAGATGTCTACGGATTCACCCTTGTATGCTTCTATAACCTGATCATTCCAATGTATGCCACCGCCAACGCCTTCACCCACTTCCATTTCCACTGCCTTCTACCTTTCATCGAGTTCTTTCTAGATGAAAGAAGATGCATTACTTTCTTCCTTCTCTCTGCACCGCAATGGGAACATAGAGGCTTCTCTTTTGGTAATAAGGTTCTAGTCTCCTGGTGAAATTGACGAATATGAATAGTTTTGTTGGGAATGATTCTCCAGTTAATTTCTCCTTCTTTTTTATTATTATTATCTTGGAGTATTTAAGTTGTTTAATTCCTTTAGGAAACTAAGATACGTCTTGCTGCAAATTGATATTACCAACAAATTTCAGGTCAGATGATTTTTCTTTTACAACTTTCATAGGTAAGTTATTATGAATATTGCAATAATAATTACTGAATTGGTGCATCCCTTAGAAGAAAACAAAAAAGATAAACTACTTACAAATGGATTAGAAGAACATTTTTGTCAATTTCACTTATAGATATACAGAATAAGCTCCGATCCTTCCTAACCTGGTCGAAATTTCACAAATTGGTGGCTATGGGAAAGTAAAGAGTTTCAAAATTCACGATTTATCACTTAAGTTCGTTTATGAGACTCTCAAACAACCTAATTATTTGTTGAGGTCCAGGAAAAAAAAACCAGAATATATTACCAGAGTGTCAGGACGTCCATATAATTTCGGTGATTAAAACCAAAATACGTCTAATCAACTAGGCCATCCAGTGTCCAAGGCTCCACATTTTATTGTTATCTCAAAGTGAATTTCTTACATCAATCTCTGCAAGATTTTTTACCAATCTGTCATATCTCAAAGTGTTAGATTTAAGTTATACTTCTATCAATTCATTGCCCCAATCTATTAGAAAATTGAAGCATTTGATGTTTGTTAATTTGTCTAGAACAAACATCTCGGTGCTACTAGAGTACTTAGTATCTTGTGTGTTTTACTCACAGAGAGTTGGGTTGTGGCTTGGGTGACCTATTAATGAAACCACATAATAACCAAGCATTGAAAACCATTGAAAAGAACTAGATATACGACCATGGTAGGCCCCCAATCCTTACAAACACTGCATATCAAATATCCAAACGGTGAGTGCCAGAGAGTGTTGAGATCTCGTAGGTAGTGTATCTCATCTTGGATCATGTATTTCAATGCATTGTTTGATAAATTGAGTGTATCTAAATCCGTCATGATGCCCAGCCATGACAGTAAGGTGTTGGTGAGGCTACTACTGGATAAATAAAGCAGATAAAGATGTCCCGACATTGTCGACAACCCCTCTGGAAATATTCCCTCGACACGACAACCAACGAGGGAGAGCTCATATAATCCATGAAGCTTCGATACCACTGTCAGCACACTCACAAACTTAAAATTATTGAATGAAATATCCAGTGTTTGCAGATTGCAAATCTATGACAATTCCTATGGAAGGCTCTTAGAGAGATTGTTTTTAGAATCAAATTAATTACTCCACCGTAGCTTGCTGAAACACTGAAGAGGCAACATCAACCGCTGGATTTCTGAAAAGGCATCACTGCCCAGAATTGCAGCTGCTGAAATTTTGAAGAGACAACCCACCGACTCACCGTCACAATGTCTGACAGAAATCATATTATTAAAATATGTAAAATCGTCTTAATCTATCAGCAAAGCACATCTATTTTCTGAAGAGGCATCGCAGTTTTATTTTTGTCAGTCAGTCTGTAAAATATAAATTATGAATTCTATTTTGTATAAGCAAAGGGTCAGTTTGTAATTAATGATTGACTTAGTTATAAATACCATAAATAATTGTATTGTAATCACGGTTTACACAAGGGGAGACACAACCAAATAGAGAAATAGAAACAAAGTTGAAACTCTGAAGTTTATTGTGTAATTTTTATTTTTACTCTGTTTTTGAGTGTGAAAAACTCAGTTTTATTTTAATGTTAGTTTGTTGTAGTACCTGGAGTTTATTTGTGTTAATATGCATTATTAATTTAGTAGAATATTTGTGTTAAGTTTATGGACGTAGGGGTGATTGGAAAGTTGCAAAATACTAGGTTGTGATTGAGCTGTGAGTGTGTTGTAGATGGCTGTCAGCAGTCACAACTAGTTGAAATAGTCGTGTTAAGTTGTTATTTGTTGTAACAGCTAGTTGGAACATCATCTGTAGAGTAGTGTCAGCTGTAACAACCAGCTGCAACAGTCCTGTGGTGTTTGTTTGAGTTTTGTGAGCTCTGTCAGCAAGTCACAACCAGCTGTGAGTGCGGGCTGTGATAGTGTTGTAAGTGGTGTTTTGAGCTGTTAGTGAAGTTTTAAGTGTTGCCGAAGCAGAGAGTGGAACTCCCCTACCTTCCCCACAGTGGTATTAGAGCGTGGTTAAGTTTTCTTTCTTGTCCAAAAGTTTACTTGAGTTTTCTTACTCATTGTTTTTGGAATTTAATTTGAAATGGCTACTAACAACAGTGTAGTTCAGCCAAAAATTCCTGTGTTGTCTAAAAGAAATTATGACACATGGTTTATTAAGATTAGAACTATCCTGCGTGCTCAGGATCTTTGGGAGTTTGTTACAATTGGGTATCCAAAACCAACTGATCAAGCTGCTGAATTGGCTTTGTCAAATGCTGAACATGTTCTGTTGAAGGAAAATAAGAAGAAGGATAATAAAGCTCTTGGTCTTATTCAACAAGGCTTGAGTGAATGCATTTTTCCAAAGATTTCAAGTGCTGAGTCTTCAAAGAAATCTTGGGACACTCTTGAAATGTGCTATCAAGGTGTGACCAAGGTGAAGAATTTTAAGTTGCAGAATTCGAGAAGAGACTTTGAGAATCCAAAGATGAAGGACAGCGAGACTGTTGATTGTTTTATGACACAAGTCATGAATGTTGTAAACCAGCTACGACAGTATGGTGAAGACCTTCGAGATCAATGTGTAATTGAAAAATTGCTGAGATGCTTTCCAAAGAAGTTTGAAGCAGTGGTTGTTCCAATTGATGAATTTAAAAATCTCAGTCAAATGCACACTGATGAGCTGCCTGGTTCATTGATTGCGCATGAATCAAGAATGAACAGGTATGATGATATTCCATTAGAAAATGATTATAAATCTCAGTTACATGTTACTAGAGGTAGAGACAAAGGAAGAGCTAGTAACAGAGGAAGAGGAGGACAAAGCGTTGGTCATAGTGACAACAGAAATGATTCTAAAAATGAAGAGAAGTTATAGCAGAGTACTCCTAGTGTAAGGGGGAGTAGCGGTAGAACAGGGCAGCTAGGAAATCAAAGGTATGATAGATCTAAAGTTCAATTTTTTTACTGTAAGAAATTTGGGCATTTTGCTAACAAGTGTTGGAAGAAGCAAGCAGATACAAGTAACTTATCCACACACATGACATAGGAGACTGAAAACGAAGAAAAGCCTATGTTTCTGACTTGTAATGTCACCTAGGAAAGTTCAAAATATATATGGTTTTTGGAAAGCACATGCAACAACCACATGACTGGAAATAAGGAATTATTTTCAAGTTTAGATACAAGCATTCAGTCTGAAGTGAAGTTAGGTAATGTCAGTAAGGTAAAAGTTAGTGGTAAAGGTGTGATTGTTGTGTATGCAAAGAATGGTAAAAGAAGAAAAATACATGATGTTTATTATGTTCTTGGTTTAATGTGTAATTTATTAAGTATTGGGCAATTGCTGGAGAAAGAATACAGAGTGTTCTTTAAAAACAAGGTATGCACTATTTATGATAAATATCCAAGTAAACAGTTGATTGCTAGAGTAGATATGAGAACAAATAGAATGTTTCCGCTGATTATGAGAAATGATTTGACTAACTCTTTGAATGCTTATAAAACTAAGAGTTTAGACATTAGAGAAAATTTCAACTCAAAATGGGCCTCCTAAGGAAAATTAATAAAATAATATTTATTAATTTTGGAGGAAGAAAATAAAAAACTACTTTTTTGTTCGTATTTTCGACATATCTCCTTGTGTTTTTACTCAAATTTCGATTGGGAGAGATCCTTGGATGAGGAATTAAATTCCACACCCAACGAGTACCCACTCGGCATACTTTTGATGGTCCCATCTACCCCAAAAACAAGAAATACCTAAAAAAATGTGATGATGACATCATCATCACGTTTTTTCAGGTATTTCTTGTTTTTGGGGTAACAGGGCCCATCAAAAGTATGTCGAGCATGTACTCGTTGGATGTGGAATTTAATTCTGCATCCAATGAGCTCTCCCAATCGAAATTTGAGTAAAACCACAGGGAGATATGTCGAAAATACAAACAAAAAAAGTAGTTTTTTTATGATACCTATCCCCAAATTTATCTTAAAAAATTGTTTAAGAGGTGCTCCCTTTTTTAATTTTAAAGCATTTTGATTGGTTAATACATGATGACATGGAATTTGTATTATTTTTGGAAGGCCCATTTTAAATTAAAATTTCCTCTAATGTCAATCATGGTTATGGCATTTGAGGTATGACCATTTACATTTTGGTGGTTTAGATTTTCTACAGAAGAAGCAGATGGTAAAAGGATTGCCCAGTATTGAGCAGCCAACAGGCTCATGTGAGAGTTGCATGTTGGGAAAGCATCATAGAGAGAAATTTATTTATGAAGTCTCATACAGAGAAAAGGTGCCATTAGAGATGGTACACATAGATTTGTGTGGACCGATGCAAACACCTTCTTTGAGTGGTAATGTTTATTTTATGACTTTCATTGATGATTACAGTTGAAAAACTTGGGTGTATTTGTTGAAACATAAATCTCAAGCATTTGACGTGTTTAAAAGTTTTAAAGCTATGGCTGAAAAAGAGAGTGACAGGTTTATTAAAGTCTTGAGATCAGATAAAGGAGGTGAGTATATGTCAAATGAGTTTATGGAATTTTGTAAATATTATGGAATTAAAAGACAGCTTACTGCTTGCTACACTCCACAACAAAACAATGTAGCATAAAGAAAGAATCGGACCATTATGAACATGGCTCGAAGTATGATGAATGAGAAGCATCTTTCAAATGAATATTGGGGAGACGATGTTACGTGTTCAGTATACATTCTGAACAAAAGCCCCACGAAGAGTGTGAAGGATCGTGTTCCACAACAAGCATGGAGTGGTAAGTGTAGCAACATATCTCATTTAAGAATTTTTGGTTGTGTAGCTTATGCACATGTACTTGAAGAGATGAGGAGAAAATTAGATGACAAAAGTTAGAAATGTATTTTTGTTGGATATAGTGAAGAATATAAAGCATACAGACTTTATAATCCCATTACCAAGAAGTATGTTATCAGTAGAGATGTATTGTTTAAGGAAGAAGAAGCATGGGATGGGAGCATTGATAAATTAGTTGGTGAGGACGCTGTTGCATCTCACACATAAGATGAAGAATATGAACATGGCATACATGGAGGACATATAACTCCACCTACACCAGCAGTAACAACACCAGCCAGAACGCCCAGAACTCATGAATGCGGTGAACCATCAAATATTGGTGATTGACAAGGAACAAGAGCAAAGGTAAGTAATGAATCAAATCCTACATTAGCATCATTAAGAAAAAGAGTCAGAGGTCAGAAGACTAGAAGTTTAATAGAACTGTATGATGAAAATGAAGAAGTAGATCAAGTTTCAAATATTGCATTTATAGCATGTGATCCTGCAGATTTTGATGAGGTTGTTAAAAAGGATGTTTGGATAAAAGAAATGGATGAAGAAATTGATGCCATAGAAAGAAATAATACTTGGGATCTTGTAGATTTGCCCGATGATAAAAATTGTATTGGTGTCAAATGGATTTATAAGACTAAGTTAAATGCTGATGGTGATGTTGAAAAATATAAAGCAAGACTTGTAGCTCATGGGTTTAGTCAACAACCTGGAATTGATTATAATGAGAAATTTGCACCTGTAGCCAGAATTGATATGGCAAGAATGGTATTAGCTATTGCTGCTCATAATAAATGGATGTAATCTCTACATTTTTGAATGGATCTTTAGAAGAAGAGGTTTATGTGAGACAACCTCCTGGTTATGAAGTTGATGGACACGAAGACAAGGTCTACAGATTAAAGAAAGCGTTATATGGATTGAAGCAGACACCCAGAGTTTGGTACAACATAATTGATGAATACTTGAATAGAGAAGGATTCAACAGAAGTCCAAGTGAGCCAATGTTGTATACAAAGGTAAAATACTGATTGTTTGCTTATATGTAGATGATTTAATATTCACTAGAGATCTTTCACTAGATGAGTTCAAGAAAGCGATGAAAACAGAATTTGAGATGACTGATTTAGGAATGATGAAATATTTCCTTGGTATTGAAGTAAATCAATCCTAAGATGGTATTTTTATATGTCAATCTAAGTATGCAAATGATGTATTGAAAAAAATCAGAATGATGAATTGTAAGCCAGTTGTAACTCCAATTGCAACTGGCACAAAACTCAGTAAGGATGATCATGGGTCAAAGGTTGATCCAACGTTGTATAAGAGACTGGTTGGAAGTCTCATGTACTTAACTGCAACAAGACCTGATATAATGTTTGCAGTAAGTTTGATTTCAATATTTATGGAATCGCCAAAGAACACCCATTGGCAAGTTGGAAAGAGAATCCTAAGATATAGTGTCGGAACAACAAATTTTGGTATCCAATATACATCAAATTCAAATTTTAAATTGATTGGATATATTGACAGTGATTTTGCAGGTTCTATTGATGATAGAAAGAGCACATCTGGATATGTGTTCAGTTTTGGATCGGGATCACTAGCATGGGCATCAAAGAAGCATCCCATACTGACACTATCCTCTGCTGAGGCAGAGTATGTTGCAGCAACAACAACTGCATGTCAAACTGTATGGATGAGAAGAACTCTTTCTGAGTTACACCATGAACAAAATGAACCAACTCAAATTTTTTGTGACAATAAATCAACTATTGCACTATCAAGAAATCATGTCTTTTATAAAAGAAGTAAACATATTGATACAAGGTATCATTTTATTCGAGAACTGATAAACAATAATGAAATAAGTGTAGAATTTTGCAAATCAGAAAATTAGTTTGCATACTTGTTTACAAAACCACTGGGAAAAGAGTTGTATGAGCTTCATAGGAAAAACATTGGAGTTTGTAAGCTGTAAGAGAAAGTTAGTATCACAAAATTTTGTTTTTTGAGTGTAGTAATTAAGGGGGAGAATGTTAATATTAGATTAATTACTCCACCACAGCCTGCTGAAACACTGAAGAGGCAACATCAACCGCCAGAGTTCTGAAAAGGCATCACCGCCCAAAATTACAACTATCAGAATTTTGAAGAGCCAAATCACCGAATCACCATCACACTGTCTCACAGAAATCAGATTATTAAAATATGTAAATCCCTCTTAATATGCTAGCAAAGCACATCTATTTTCTGAATAGGTAGCGTGGTTTTATTTCTGTCAGTCTGTAAAATATAAATTATTAATTCCATTTTGTATAAGCGAAGGGTCAGTTTGTAATTAATGACCGACTTAGTTAGAAATCCTATAAATACTTGCATTGTAATCGTGGTTTACACAAGGGGAGACACAACGTAATAGAGAAATAGAAACAGAGTTGAAACTCTGAAGTTTACTGTGTAATTTTTATTTTTACTCTGTTTCTGAGTGTGAAAAATTCAGTTTTATTTTAATGTTAGTTTGCTGTAGCAGATGGAGTTTATTTGTGTTAATATGGTTTATTAATTTAGTAGAATATTTTTTTTAAGTTTATGGACGCAGGGGTGATCATAAATTTGTAAAATACTAAGCTGTGAGTGTGCTAAAGGTGACTGTCAGTAGTCACAACTAGCTAAAATAGTCGTGTTAAGTTGTTGTTAGCTGTAACAACTAGTTGGAACATCATCTGTAGAGTACTGTTAGCTGTAACAACCAGCTGCACCAATCTTGTAGGTGTTTAGTTGAGTTTTGTGAGCTCTATTAGCAAGTCACAGCCAGTTGTGAGTGCGACCTGTAAGTGGTGTTTTGAGATATTAGTGAAGTTTTAAGTGCTGCTGAAGCAGAGAGTGACACTCCCTTGCCTTCCCCACAATTGTTGTGAGAGAGAGAGACAAACAAAAGGTTAAAAATATTTCCTACAGACTTTGGAATCGAACCCGATAGCCTGTTATCGTTTAGGTAGAGCTCTGTGAGCTTCGATAGTTCACCCCACGAAGTAGGAATGGGACTGTTGATCATGTTATTTCCATTTAGAAACTATTCTTGATTATCGCTATCACTCCACTACCAATGGATTGGTCATTTGGAACTGCTTTTAATTGATCAAATTCATGGTTATTAAAACAATTTATTTAATGCATCATATAATATACAGTGGTGGAGCAAGAAGGATCTCAAAAGAGGATTCATTTTGTGTTATGCAGTTGCAAATAAAATAGTCAAGTTTGTTAATTTTAGGTGATAGGAAATCATTGAAAAATAAATTTCTAAATTTATTTTGGCTCATTTTTTAAAGCTTTAGGTATGTAATAAAGTTTGAAAAACATTGGATTTTATTTTTTCTTCAAAAAGGTCAAAAATCAGGTTTTGGTGGCTTAGGCGGACATTTCAACTATTCATTATCCATCGAAATCCTAGCTTTCGGTAGCTTAAATGTAAAATTCAGGGCTATCTTAGCCACCAAAATCGCAGGTTTTTTCAAACGATAAACTGGCTTGGGAAAACTAAATTTTCTCAACCACGGAGAGGTATTTTTACACGCTCAAATAGTTGATTGATAACTAGACATCCTCAAATTTCCAATGGTACTTTTATATCTACATTTAGCACTCAGGAAGGCAGTCAAAAGTCCCCCGCAAGATGAAGCAGCGTTTTTCAGGAATGTGGCATTTTTACTGTGCTGAGTCATCATTTTCAAATGATTATCCTAGGCGACTAGAGGATAATTTTAAGAAATGGTCGGAGGATTTTGTGCCTGACATGTCAAAGAACAATATACTCTCTCATTTGTTATATAGGTGTCACATATTGAGATAATCGAATCCATCTCTGAGCCCTAAATTTCAGATCTCAAAATTCCCCTGTTTGACACATGTTTTGGAAATATAGATGTCGGGAAAATGAAAACGAATCTCAAATAACTAACAGATTTTTTTTCTCATAACAAACCAAATAAAAATAACCTCTCTCAGTTTTCCTACAGGTGTCACATATTGGGAGACTCGAATCCATCTCTGACCCCTAAAGTTCAAATCTCAGAATTCCCCTATTTGACACATGTTTTTTTAAATACACATGTCGAGAAAATAAAAATGAATATCAAATAAATGAGAGAGGTGTTTGCTACTAACGAACCAAATTACAATAACCTCTCTCAGTTTTCCAAAATCTCTTTTCATTTGAGAGATATAGGTCAATTTTTTAGTAGCATATTTCCAGAAATTTCTGCATTTTCCAGCCACCTCACAAATTCGGATTTGGGATAGGAAAAGAGGTTATCAGATCCATCTTTTGAGGATCTTGAAACTGATTTGTAAATATTATTTAAGCTCATTGAAGAATCATTGTATAGAGGTTCAACTTTTAGAGACTTTTTCACATTTTGTAAGCTCAAGCTTCTCATGTTCAGATCAGTAATACAAGCTTCTTTTGCCATTACTTGTTCAAATTTTCATCTTCTTGTCTATTCTATACTTGCACCTGAATGTCAAATCATGTTAATTATGTTTTTCTGATGTTTGATAACTGTCAACTTGTCAATGCATCCATAAACTAGAATTTGCAAGTACTTTACTTGGTTTATCTGGCCATTCATATATACTTTGTGTGTATGTTTTTTCTAGCAAATTAAGTGTTCTTCCATACATTCATTTATTTACAACTCTCTAAATAGTGATAGTTAAAATCCTTGTCAATCTAGTTGTGTTTATGCATGTCTTGAGTGAGTGAGGTTTGATTTAGTCATCTAACTTGATCCATTTGAGTGAATCATTAAGATAAAATTAAGTTACCAGACATCTTCGAGTTACAGCCTAGAAGAGTTTCCTGGAGTGCTAACAAATTGGTGTCGTTGCTGGGGAGAGGAGATTGAAGCTCAGCTTCCCTGGAAGACGGCATAGTTCCAGCTTTGATGATAGACAAAGCCTAGATATTATTTCAGTTGTAATCATCTATCTGATGGCTCCATGAAGGACATATTCAATGGCGATTCCATTGTTCATAAATCTATTGGCGACTCCACTGGTATGAAATGAACCAGATCTTAGCAAAGAAGTATGCTTTCTATGATTTTTCAAGGATTGTTGGTTTTCCTAATCTAGTGCCTAGTAGAGATGAATGGGAATGTAGTATTCCCAAATTTCGAGGAGAATATTGGGAAGTATCAGTTGAACATTTGTTGGATTTTCATGATTGCATTCATCAGTTGCAAATTATGCATGAAGATGTTCAGATTAAACTGTTTGGCTATTCATTAGAGGGGATTGCTTGTGATTGGTACCGGTCTCTTCCTATTGCCAGTATCATCTCTTTGGCAGATTTTCATGCTGCCTTTCATTTGTTTTGCAAAGGAATATTTTCAGCTGATCTTTTATATCCTGAATGCTGTCATGAATTCAATTTATTGAATAAAGAACTAAACATTCATGACGAGTATGCTGCAGTAGGCGACACCTCTTATTGTGACCAAGATATTAATGAATTTCAGGATGATAACCATATTATAGATGCTTTTGACATTGTATCAAATGCATCCATCGACTTAGGTTGTCATGAAGATGAAATGGTCCCCTTTGGAAACCTAAAAGATAAGGAGCAGAAAGGTTCAAATCAGCAATTGAGTTTGCATTTTTCACTGATAGAGGTTGAGTAGTCCACATTCATCATTAACATCATTGAAGGAAAAGATCAGCAGCATAAAAAGGTATTTCCTGTTTGGCTTTTATGATCCTATTGCAAACTATTTGGAATCCATGAACAACATATATGTTAAAATATTTTTGTCAGATGAAAGCTGGATTTATCATCTGTTCAAACCACTTTTTTGTTGGATATACATTCCTTTATTTTTGGGGTCAAGGTCAAGGATAAGTTCAGTAGATCAGTTTCTGACATGGCTTCATTGGAAGCATGATGTCACTTGACAAGAAGCCTCTACCGATTAGAATTAGGAGTAGGAAAGAGAATAATATATTTATATGAGCAAGTAGAATTTTCTAGTTATTGGTTTTTGAATAAGTAGGACTTTATATTGAGAGAATTGAATCCATCTCTCAGCCCTAAATTTCAGATCTCAGAATTCCCCTATTTGACACATGTTTTTGAAATACAGATGTTGGGAAAATGAAAACGAATCTCAAATAACTGAGAGAGTTTTTTGCTCATAACAAACCAAATAACAATAACCTCTCTTAGTTTTCCTACAGGTGTCACGTATTGGTAGAATCAAATCCATTTCTGAGCCCAAAATTTCAGATCTCAGAATTCCCCTGTTTGACACATGTTTTTTTTAAATACAGATGTTGGGAAAATGAAAATGAATCTCAAATAACTGAGAGATATTTTTGCTAATAACAAACCAAATAAAAATAACCTCTCTTAGTTTTCCAAAATCTGTTTTTATTTGAGAGATATAAGTCAATCTCCGAGCAGCATATTTCCAGAAAATTTTGCATTTTCTAGCCACTTCACAAATTCAGATTTGAGATAGGAAAAGAGGTTATCAGATCCATATTTTGAGGATCTTGAAACTGATTTGTAAATCTTATTTAAGCTCATTGAAGAATCATTGTATAGAGGTTCAACTTTTAGATACTTTTTTCACATTTTGTAAGCTCAAGCTTCTCATGTTCAAATAAATAATACAAGCTTCTTTTGCCATTACTTGTTCATATTTTCATCTTCTTGTCTATTCTATACTTGCACATGAATGTCAAATTCATGTTAATTCTATTTGTCTGATGTTTGATAACTGTCAACTTGTCCATGCATCCATAAACTAGAATTTGCAAGTACTTTACTTGGTTTATCTGGCCATTCATATATACTTTGTGTGTATGTTTCTACTAGAAAATTAAGTGTTCTTCGTACATTCATTTATTTACAACGCTCTGAACAGTGATAGTTAAAAGCCTTGCCAATCTGGTTGTGTTTATGCATGTCTTGAGTGAGTGAGGTTTGATTTAGTCATCTTACTTGATCCATTTGAGTGAATCATTAAGATAAAAATTAAGTTACCAGGAATCTTCGAGTTACAGCCTAGAAGAGTTTCCTGGAGTGCTAACAACCCCACGAAGTAGGAATGGGACTGTCGATCATGTTATTTCCATTTAGAAACGGTTCTTGATTATTTCTATCGCTCCACTACCAATGGATTGGTCATTTGGAACTGCTTTTAATTGATCAAATTCATGGTTATTAAAATAATTTATTTAATACATCATATAATATACAGTGGTGCAGCAAGAAGGATCTCAAAGGAGGATTCATTTTGTGATATGTAGTGGCAAATTTATTATCTGGTGGATTCAAGCAATGGTGGATTCATTTTTTGCTATGCAATGGCAGATCTATGTTTGTTGCTTCAAGCATAAACTTGAGGTGTTGTGCATTGATCTCAGCTTATTCCTAACTAGTACACAATTCCTCTTATTTTTGTGTATTATCAAAATTACTCTTACGACCAGTAAGAAGAAAATAGAGGGAGCAACCTATGGATAGTAAAGAGGGAACACATATAAATACCATATGCATGAATGATTCAAAGCTTACCTATGACAAAGTGTTCATTCTGTTGGGAATGCGAACACATGGGCTAATCTAAGTCGCTAGGGTAAGTGTGGATAGTGAATGATGGAGTTGGTTGGATACTTTTTTTAGTCTTATAATCATATATGAGTGCATTGTTTCCATCTCAACTGGTTCCAAGGTGCAAGCATCCGCCTTTTCTAACCCCTTCCAACCCGAAGCAACTTGCAAAACAAAAAAAGGGAGGATCCCCATGCCTACATGCTCCAATATTAGAATAGAAAGGGAAATTGACCCTGTCTTTCTAAGTACCAAATATGGAAGCTAAATGCTCCTCCATCAATATGTTCTACTCAATGATCTAGTAGGCCAGGGAAGAAAGGTATATGTCAAGTTCTTTAAGCTAGAAACACAAAGTTCAATTGATTAGCTCATTATTCTTAACCCCAAAAGATGCTTGTATAGAGGGGGGAAATCACAACATGAGTAGGCCTAATGGTTAAGAGCATGTGTTTCCTCTCAGGAAGTCACATGTTCAAATCCAAAGGGGGGAGTGTACGTACATTTCTGTAGACTTTAGCAATTAAATCACTGCGCAGAAGGGGAGCCCAATGCTCGAGGCCATTCAAAATAACAATCTGAATCAATGTTTTCACATTCGCATTTTTTGACCTTAAACTTGTCACTCGTTTCCTTACCAATGCATATGATCACTCAAACACAACAATCGACAACTTCTACAAA
Source organism: Pseudotsuga menziesii (assembly GCA_001517045.1). Classification (NCBI taxonomy): domain Eukaryota; kingdom Viridiplantae; phylum Streptophyta; class Pinopsida; order Pinales; family Pinaceae; genus Pseudotsuga; species Pseudotsuga menziesii. The sequence goes on along the minus strand of LPNX010065680.1, from coordinate 404,041 downwards.
ATGGTCACTTCAAAAAATGGAGTCTTTCATTTAATAGAATCATGTCATAAAAAACATCTTCATTCTCCTAGCGAAGGTAGGTGGCAGGCATTTTAATGAAGTGGATGTAAGGAAGGAAGCATTGTAGTTATGTAACGAAGCATATATCCATCCATATCTCTTTGTTATTAAAATTATATCAAACAAGGCATGTCTTCATTAATGATCATTTCGCCCTTTTTAACTGAGGTTTGCTTGGCCTCCTGCTACTATCTGCTGATCTACGCAGTACGGTTGGTTGTTGTTTAATTTTTGCAAACACAGACATTATTATGCTATGTTGGGGTTTTGTTAATGTTCTGAGATAGTTAGAATTAAAGTGATGATGTTTCTATCCCTTATGTAGGGAATATGTTGCTTTGCAACTCCACCTTGTTATTTTAGTTGTATGAGGATGCACTATATATATATGTATGTAAGTCATACTTTGTAATGATGACCCAATAAAACTTAAAAAAAAAAGTAGTCCAAAGAGATATACAAAGTTTTCTAGGGTTGTAGAGTTATATGAAAGGTAGTTTAGCTATTATATAATTATTAGGTTGTGTCACATCATTTTGCATTTATAAATAGAAATAGAGTGGTATATATATATATATATATATAATTATTAATGTAATTTAAAAAAAATCATATTCTTATAAATAAAGTGTAATTTTTTTTATAAAATAATTCCTCCCAGTTCTGGAAATTGTGCACATTAATTTACTCCACTACATGTGTCAATTGTAGTAGGATGGAAAGCGCCATCACGCACATGGCACGCTTGGCCTAATGGCACATTAATCCAGTATTACTTCTTACTTACAGTTCTCTAAAAGAAAATAATTACCTCCTCTATCCTCTAACTTATATTGTCACATGCCCCAATTTTGCAAAAAAAAAACAATTTTATATTATTTGATATTATTTGAGGACAATATGTTAAATTTTATGCTAAGTTGTAATTGATGACCCAGCAGAGTCAAGGATATTTAATGTAATTCTGAATATTTTATTTATAAATAAATAAAGGAGGAGACAACAGCTTAGGAGAGCTGTTAAAAGAGTGTTTACTGGTCAAATTGGTGGAGGAGACTGTGTGGAGAGAAAACTAACATGTGGTAGCATCCTCAAACCACTTCCAACTGTTGTAGGTGGCAATCTCCCTACATTTGGGGTCATGATTCCCCAAGAAAGTGGAACCGGAGCAGGTGGCTCAATTAATGAAAACTGACCCAAAAGACCTAGGCAATCTATATAAAAATTCCCATTGAAGAGAGTTGAGGCTGCTCATTCTAGAGAAGTGATCATTCAGGTTGAATGAATGTACTTCAGAGAAATTCAATGGAAGGGAAATCTAGAAAGTGTTTGAGGGGATAACTGTTGTTTGATCTAGTTGCAGCCTTTAAGCTGAAGATCCTACTGCTGAGAGCAGAGTGTTTTACTGATATATTGAACTAGTCTACTGTTTGCATTCTCCACCAGTTCTCAGCCAAGAAGATCAGGAACAGGCTCGGGGGTCCTGAGGAAGCGTTGTTTGAGCGCTCTCCAGAAGATTGGTAGGGAGGAATGGCCTCCTAACGCTATTGTCGTCTGTCCTAAATAGGTTCTACATTATTTTGTTTACTGCGTTAGATAAATAAATCTGAGTTTGACTGATATATGAATGTTAAAGATTCAATTTGTAAAATGTTAGAATTTAGTAGTCTTTTAGATTTTTAAAGAAATGAATTTGATTTAGAAAAGTAATGTGTTAGAATGGAAATAATTTTTAAACTGTGTTTTCCCACACCTGGAAAACTAGGCCGTACTCCAGCACAGTTAGAATATTTAAGTAGCTGAAAGAAAATTATAAGAGACTAAAAATAATAGATAGGTTTCTGTATTCTGTAGATAGCAGAGTAATTTATTTCATTGTGTAATTTATTTGTTCTGGTTATTTATGTTTACTGTTTTAATGAGCATACCTATGTAAAAATGTTGGGAAAGAAACAGTAGAACTACAAATAGAGTTATAGTAAAGAAATACACTGACACAATAAAAATTATAGGAGATACAGTTTCCAAACAAGGTATTAACCACACTTAAACCTTTTATCTTAAACTATTATTTAATGTATACTAGAATAGGATTATGTTTACAAACAGTATTAATAAAGAACAATTGAAGTTACAGAGTTAATGTTATAATTCTTACATAACTCTGAATCTTTACTAAGTGACAGAGCAATAAACAAATGTAAATTTAAATGTAAACACTAAATAGAATAAAGCTAAGAGTTTACCTATTTAAGGAATAATTATTTTCCAGACAAGCTCTAAATCTGTGTAAGTTTAACCTGAGGGTCAAAACCCTAGTTCTTCTTTTATTCTTTTTATAAAAGTATTCTTTAAAACAGAATAAACAAATTAAAACTAGAAGACTATAAGTATACATTAGACTGGGTATAGACTTATATCAAGAACTTACAGTATTTTTATAAGTTTTTTATTTAAAATAAAAGAAAATATTTTTTTAACAGGATAAATAATTTCAATACTATTGTAACAGCGAAAGAGAAGTAAACAGAAACCAATGCACAACTAGTAAATTTAAGAATATATTTATATAAGGGTTCTTTTACAGTAAACCCTAATATTCTATCCTAACTGATAAGTATAAATATATAAATTTTACCTTACGACTGAGCTTACAGTCTTCACATTAACTTTATTTATTTACAAGAGAAACATTAAACATTAATTATCATTATTAATAGTCAAAGAAGGAAAGAATCTAATTACACAAAACCATAATTTACAGGTTTATAAAACTATTGGATAAACGAGACAGAGCTCAAAGTTAAAATCCTTTTAAACCAAATGTTTTCCTTTCTTAGGCTGTAGGGCTAAATGAATTAACCAATTTACTTCACCCAGCTCAAGGCCGGTTTTACCCAGCATCGTGGCGAGGGTTTGAAAACAAAACTAACAATCAACTTATTAAAAACTTCATTTACTGTAATATCCTTTATAAGACAATGTATAATTTATTAGGGTATTTGAAACAGAGAACCATTAAAACCATGAAGACAAGAGAACCTCCACATATTAAGAAACAGAGTATGACATTTCTTAGCCATAAGGCTGTAAACCAGTTTATAAGTCAAGAAAAGTAAAATACAAGTCATGGCATTGAAGCCGAAGCTACCTTGCTACAGGAAAGGGTTTTAATAACCAAAAAAAAAAACTAAGTAACAACTGAGCTAAGCATTTAAACAATACAGGAATTGAAGTCATATTTCTTCTCCAACTGAATCCCTTTTCCCCTAACTATTACAAGCAGGGAGTTGCCACATTCTAACCAGAGCTTACCCATTTGGTCTTGAAGTCAATCCAAACGCGGAGAGGATTCTTCCAAGCAAACTATAACCTGCAAGCGAAGACCAAAAACCTTGATAAGAAACTGGGTATTATAATACCATAGATGTAACTGAAAATTTTTATAGCTTTAGCATGGCAAAATATTTACCTGAAGTTGAGAGAATCTGGAGTCGAGGAGGAATTGAACCAGCCTTACGAACAACAACTGGAAGAACAAACCCTCGTGCTCATCTATTACAGAGGCAGTGGGGTTCACAATGCATACTACACCAACGATTGGAGCAGGATTAAAGCTTTGGCAATGGCCATGCAAAGAATCGACACTAGAAACAACTGACAGAGTAAAAATACCCTCACAGCAATGTAATGCATGCAGAAAGAAACTAAATACGAGCTATGTATCTCCCAACCCTCACACTAGAGTGGCAACACTTCTTTACACACAAAATGGAGCTGGAAACAAGAACAAGCGAGCTCTCATGGCCGCAGTAAAACCAGACAGTGCAAACCCTCGATGAAGAATGAGGAAGTTAGGGTTACGATGTAAGCTTTTTAAACATCCATTGCATGGTGGTGGCTACTTCATGTGCCCACCAAAATATTCAGTCCACAGTGGGTCGAATGATATAGTTTACACTGCGTGGTCGGGAAAACAAATTATTGTCCATAATTTAAATAATGACTATAATGGTAATGTAATTTATGAAGTCAAAAATATATCATTTCAATGATGAGCCATAAAGTCAAACTATGGTAAAGAACTAAACTTATATTGCATTGTTATCCTTGTTTTATGATGACCTTGTAAGCTTTCTTAGCAAAACATTTATGAAGAGATCAATAGTATAGCCTTTGGACATGAGTCGTTAGTACTACTATTGACCATTTATCCAACCATAACAATGCATGACTATGCTATTTAGAGGTAGTTTATGTAAACACTAATAGGTAAGAATTGAGTTTA